>JAHREE010000212.1:623085-673681 GCA_033628505.1 Tringa tobata
AGGACACAAAATCCACGAGAATTTGCAAGTTATTAAGTAATATGACTTTTCTTGCTTTTCCCAACCACTAGCTCAAGCTTTTACTTGGTTGCCTTATTTTGTAAATATGACATTTAGACAAGTTTTGAAGGAGAAGCACAAAGACACACTACTGCACAACAGACACATAGGGAGCTCGAGCTAACAGAAATCAAAAGACAGGAGTTCTTTTGACGTGTTTCCGCCCTGTCCGCAGAGAGATTTCACTGAATATTCTGGATTATGCCAGAACCTGCCCCTGCCCGTGACTTTGGCAAAGGGTTCCAGTCTGTGAGCCAAGGACTGAAAGACGGTGCAAGACAAGGGGCAGCAGAAAGGTAGGGTTCCTCTCCTCGTTTGCTTGGTTTGTAATGTGCTCGCCAAACGTTCTTCACATCAGTTTACACGTTAGCAAATGACAGAGATAGGAAGAATAAAGCCACGCTTTCACCCCACGGCAGGTTTGGTGTCTCAGGTAGGCAGGTGTGCGTGGCTGGGGGTGACCCCCTGCGCAGAGCACACAATGGGGACCCCCAAAATCTCGTGTAAAATCAGCGCCGCGGCTGATCTTACAAGATAGGGAGGCCCACACCTGCATCGCTGAAAGCAGGAGCAAGCCCTCAGTGCCCGCATACTTTCCTCCCCCCCCCAGCCTCCATTCATCTTTCAGATTTGTTCCTGTCACTAGCAAAAACCTATTTCCTCTGTGAACCTTCCAGAAAAGAAAAAGAATCGCATGGAAATAACTTGATAAATTGTACGTTACTTACAGCCTGATCAAAGCCCGCTAAAATTCAGCCCGAGTCTTTTTGTTGACCCAACAGACTCTGGGTCAAGCTTTTAAGCACTTACCTAATTTCAGCCTTGGCATTCAGAGTGCCTAAGTTTTTAGTAGGAAAATACCAAATTTCTGATGTTTGGTGGAATCTATTTGCTTGACTCAGTCATATTACGGATTTAAAATTTGTAAAAGATCAAAACTGAGAACAAAAAGGGTAAAGAAAATATATATTTATTTCCAAACAGAAAAAGCGTAAAGCAATCCCAGAACACCATTGTCGCGAGAAGTAAAATCTGGAAATTTGATTCAGGGCTGGATTATCAGCTGGTCCCAGCGCACCACTTAAATACCATTTGCTCTCCTTGTTTTGGAATTTAAAGACAGGCCAGCACTGCGTCGGACCTGGCAGGGCCTTTTCATTTCTTTCTGCCTGGTTACATATAACAGCTTTCTTCGGGAAATCAGGTAGATCTTTAGAGCCCATTTCATTAATGGCTGTGCAGACAGAAACCAAATAATGAATTATTAACTTGTTAAGAAATTACAACCACCTTTCTTTTAAGCAGAAAGGTGCTTTCTCTTACTATTTTTTCAGTATTTCCACAAAAAATGAAAGTAAAACACAACACAACAAGCCCTACCTGCCTTGGTGCTATACTAAAGATGATTAAAATTGCCAAACTATTCTACTTCTGTTCTACAGAAACAATGTAGAGTCAGGTACAAATCGTTGGAGGCCATAAAGGTTCACCAGTTTACATCTAGAGCAACTGTGGCCCTATCAAAGCAAACACAGCGTCAAAGACAAGAATTACAAGACCAAAACAGACAAAAGTTAAAATCCATCACCACTGCTCATGTACTAAGCACCAAGCAAGTAGGTCACATACCTAGAAATCATAGCGCCTGTCCCAGGAGAAAAATTATTCCCTCTGGCTATGATAGATTGTCATAGCAATCTAAGAGTGAATTATTACAATTCTTCCCATTTCTCGCATACTATAATTTTCAATATAAAATTAGTGCCAGGCAGACCCATTTTTGGACACCTAGTTTGAAAATGAATCCTAACAATTTTCTGCTTAAAAATTACTAAGATCAAATTAGAATTTCAATCTTGCTACTTACGTCGATATTATAGAAGTAGTAAATAAAGCCTTACAAAATACAAGTTTTCCAACAGTTTCATGCCCAGAAAAACATGCAGCAGCTGAGACCCAAAGGAGAGAACAGAGCAATATGGGAATCGCCTCTCGAACCCAGCAACCTGCCTCTCTCGGTCATCAAAGTGGGAGCTCAAGAAGGAAGAATAAACTTAAAAAACCTCTCCACATTTAGCCAGGAAAGAGAATTGTGCCTTCAATCCATACCCAGTCAGGGCTGTGGAAGGTGTAAGGGTTGGAGTCTTCTTTTTTTTTTTTTTTTTAATGCTATCTACAGTTTTAGGCCAACCGTAATCATTCCAAGGTGCTTTAGCTTGCAAGGCATGCCTTAAAGTCATCATTTCTAAACAAATTCAAATTAAAGTCTCATCTGAAGCGCAGAAAACACAAAAAAGCTGTTCTGGTCTCCTTTCTGTGCAGGTTCTGTGCATATGCCCAGCTCTTTCCTGTGGTTTTTTTTTTTTTTTAATTTGGGAGAATATAATCTCTAAAAAGAAACTGGCAACATACCCACATTCAGTCAGATGGTTGTAAAATCAGCTCAACCTATGACTCTCCCTCTGGCCAGAAGTACAAGTCTTCTCCCCAGATGATTATTTCACTTCCGGAAAAACTCTGGTGAAGGATCATGTTTACGCTACATAGGTGGAGTGAAGTAGAAAACTAAGGAAAACTAAGAATGAAATTAAAAATGAATGAAAATTAGTCTGAGTGCTATTCTCAGCCTTGCATCTGCCCCATGTTATTTTAAATTGGATTTCCCTGTGCCTCAGTTTCTCCAATAAGAAAGCTGAGAATTTCCGGAACACTTGGAAGTACTTTGAAATCAGCAGATAAAAGGAGCTCTATAATGCAAGTCTATTATTATTTTATTTGTGACACAGCTCATTGTCATTTATGGAAGAAAAATAAAGGACATTTACATACGTCTCAACCAAATCTCAATATTCACAGCACAGACCTAATCCACTGCTTCCCTGAGCCAGTGGAAAGATTCCTATTGTCTTGAGCTGGCTTCGGCTCACCCTCCTGATAGAGAAGACAGTGTAAAGCTTCTGTCCTACGAGCAGAGTTTATGCTGCTTCAGCAGCCTTCGAACCTTAAAAAGTTGCAGGACAGACAAATAAGTAGCCATAGGTAGTAAATATGTTAGGTCTGACTTTTATTAAGAAGACAGATTTTTCTTGTGTGTGTGTTCTGCACAAAGAGAATGGTGTCGTAATGCAGAATAGATTCCATTTCTCTCTGCAAAATCCTCTGGGAGATAAGCAAATTGAATGTAAAACACCACACTGGATTTTCATCCCTCATATTTAAAGCACACTGGTAAAACAGAGAGGGAAATAAGCAATTAATGCAATGTTTATTCAAGATTTTTTTGGACAATGGGCTGGGGGAAAAGTCAGAAAGGAGAGAATCGTCCCTCCTGGGAGCATCCTCGGGCATCTGCTGCCACTGGATTTCCCTGTGAAACGGTGTGGGGTGGGTGTGTGCAAACTCACCCCACCAAGGTCTTGCATCCTTAATCTTTGCCCGTTTCCTGCGATTCCAACGGAAATATTCCCGCTTTACTCCAACACCCTCAGCATCTGCCTGCTGGGGCCTCAACGCTGCTGAATTTTTCCTTGGCTGGCCTGGTACCGGCTGCACAGTTCGTTAGTAAAATAAAGTAAGTAAAGTAAGTAAGTTAAGTAAATAAAATGAAAGACAAATAATATAAATAGCCCCCGCTTCTGGCTGTGGAATGACGAAAGATGTTCAGCTCAGCCATGCATGGAGCAGGTCTGCTCTTTAGGCAAATCCATTACAGCACATGACACCCAAAAAAAAGAAATCTGTATAAATATCTCAAAAAATATAGCCAAAAGTATACACTAAAAGCAAACCGAGCACAGAATAGAGTTCAGTGGCTCTCCTGCTGTCTAGAACTTTTTCATTAGGGAGCAGCTAAAAGCAGCTAATGGACAGGAGAACACAACTGGAAGTTGAATCAGTTTATATGGTCTGGTTTTCTCTAAGCACTACAAGTATCCTCACCGCATTTTCACCTTTCCTGAAGAAACTACCGAAAACTAAAACCCCATATATAGCTGTGTTAAAGCTGAAAAATGAGAACAAGCTGCTGTTCAGAAAGTAAATAATTTATAATAGATTCAAACAATTAGGATTAACCAGCTTCATTTTTTTTTTTTAAAAAAGAATGTTTGATTATTCTGAGCTGTGTTTTGGAAACCATTTCTACCTTATTTTTCTTGGTAACACAATTTCATGCTACAGAAAAGGCATCAAACGATGAAAAGCATTTGTTTCTTTCTTGTTCTTAAGTAAAACCAGCAATGTTAAACAGGTCAGATATAATAAATACAGCTATTTCAAGGGAAAGAAAAATGTTTTCCTGTCCTAACTTTGAGTGACAAGAGAAAATTTTTACCAGCTTGCAACTCCACTTTATTAAAAGTGTTCAATTTTATTTAATTGGATATATATGTACATGTTATATTGGGTTGCTTTGTTGCATTTTTCAAATTAATCATATACCATAGAAGCAACATTTTAAAGTGAGTGATGTTCTAGACACCTTTAAAAGTTCTCGTCTGTGGCAGCCACAGTCTCCTACCCCATATTTTTAAATTTTTGATACTTGGATTACCCCGGCAGGAAGGCGATAGTCCTTGAATAGAGCTTTTTGTTCTGCATTCTAATAGCTTCCAGCACTTGCCCCAGCCCACAAGATACATACCAAATTTAGTTAGACATCTAGGCCAGACGTGAAGAATTTCTCTGTCAGATCTAGTAAACTCCACCGGTTTAACATTTTGGCTTCTTGAGGGCAAGGAGGAGACAGCGAGGCAGACACCGTGCCTTGCAGCAGCCCAGGGACACATGGCGGTTCTTAAAAGGAAGTTAATGAATCAGGCTACTAACCTCTGCAACCCCTGATACTTTTCTATTTTAGATTTAAAAAAAAAAAAAAAATCGTCCATCCTTAACTCTGTTCAACTCTATATCCTGAAAGCGAGGGCTGCTAAGAGACAGGTATAGAAATATAAATATTTTTTAAGTCCAGCTTGCCGTGTAATAATCCCAGAGCTCAAATCCACTGTGTATTCCCTCGTGAAGACAATGAAGAGAAATTTCAGTCATCTTGAAGCAACTCTTCTCTTTGCAATTTGTTTTAGATTTGTTACCAAGAGTTTAAACCTAATAGAAGGAACTGGTAGGCAATTTGTACTCTTGCATTAAATTATTGTGGTTTCAACCCATTTACTCTGATTTTCTACTGATCGTACTGATCTTCTCCCACACAGAACTGGTACAAAGGGAATACATTTTTATTACCCAAAATGTTTACCAGCTTGGAAAGGGGAGAGAGCGATGGGGAACCCCACAACCAGAGCTGTAAGAGCCTGGCCCTGCCTCCTGCCGAACGGGCAGGACGGATGCTCTGGGCAGGAATCTCCTGCAAGATGTTTTCCTTCCCCACAGTCCACTCTCAAGAGTTTTTGGAAGAAGCTTCTCCCTGGGCTGGGGAACCATCTTGGGGGAGGAACCGTGGAGGCAAATGCTTGCGGAGCACTGGGAAACCGCAGGGCTGCGATGGGGGATCGATGAGGGGATCGGGGCAGCGCGGGGTCTGCTGGGAGCCCATGAGAACTCACTGCCGAATTCCAGCCCCGGCGTTCCTCATTTGGAAGTAATTGCCCTGTGCAATCCATCAGGAGGGGCCGGAGAAGATATCTTTGTGAAGTGGAAAAAAATAAGTTCTTAATTTATATATGACAATTAAACCAAATTGGATTGATTTCTTTTTTTTTTTTTCATTTTCTTTTTTTTTTCCCCCCTGTTTTTTGGAAGACTTTAAAATGAACTATAAGTCAGAAGATCTGCCAAGGCTCCCTTCCCTAATTAAACACATAACTCGTATTAAAAACCTTTTTAGTCCAGCTGCTGAGAGACTGTGGAATTGCGGAGATGTATGGTTTGTGGGAAACATTGTGTTCCTTCTTGAATTCTTCAGCTTTCACAAAAGACAGCATGTGAACACTTTCCATAAATACAAACTGTGTTTTCTAATTAAACTACTGTCACTTCTATATAACGAGTTAGCAAACCAAATGAAAGCTTACACAAATATTTTCAAAGTTAAAGTAATCAGCTTCAAATGAAACACGCAACTTCTCACTACAGCCGTACCTTTAGTAACTCAAGCAACAGGTTTTTTAAAAATAAGTAATAAAATATCCCCGATTTAGACACGGCATCGCCACTGAAAGACTTCAACACACCAAGGGCACGAGTAATACACCAGAAGGCTTACACAGCAACAGATTACCCAGATTTTCTCTTTAAAAATTCTTTAAAAAGGTGAAATTCCACTTCAGAAACAAATTCCTTGGCTGCAGTTACATCAGCCTCAGAGCTCAGAAAGAGATACGCACATTTCTTACACAAAACTACATTTTCTTCCTGCAATTTAAGAGTTTAAGCTGTTTTATCAGTGTTGATTATTAGAGACAAAACAAGTGTTTGGGCTTTAAATACCTCCATCCCACCAGAAGTGTACATGAAAGTTTTATGAAATATTATATACTTGCACGAGAAAATAAAGTGTTTCTTTTGATGCATTTGTTGCTTTATTACTATCAGATTGGCCTTCTACAAAAAACCCAGCTCTGCAGGTATAACATACTCAAAGCTTTCTCCAGCTTAGCAAAACAAAAATAATTGAGAAATATCAAAGACCAAATCTTGTGGAAATAGCTCTTTCTTTGAAAAAAAAAAAAGAAATCAAACTGTTGTCAAGACTAAAGTAGCCAATTTACTCGTACATTTGTAGAGTATAGCTCGGGCCAGGACTTTCTACAGCCCAGTCTGGCCAACTCACACTTACATCACCTCCCCCACGTCAAACTGGAGGCGCGCTGTCAAACGTCGCCTTTGGAAGCCAGCCTGACCCAGTTAATGCCTTATGCAGAAAATCCTTCCTACCTAGTTGGAATCATTTTAAATGCCCAATTTAATGTATCAGAAAAGCTAACTGCTCTTACCGTTCCCCAAACGAAACCATCTGCCCTCTTCTACGCTAACTCTTTTACAATAGGTTTATTATATCTCTACATCCTACGTTCATTTTTGTCGTTGCAGATTTTCTTACGGCGAATGGCAAAACTAATAACCTGCTTCCAGCTCCAGAAGTTCCCTGTCTGATCCTGGGAGGATCCAATTCCTGCAGTTTCCTTACACTGTTTCCCCAGTGTCGTCTACTGGCCATCCATCACCAGAGCCAAGCTGCTGGCTTACTGCGGGCTTTGGTCCAGCCTAGTTGGCTGTGGCTGTCTTCTGAACCCAAGGATCATTAAGTGATCAAGCATCTTACGGAAATCAAGTAAAGCATCTTGGTTTCACAAACAACAAATACACACTGAAGAACAGCTCTTTAGCAGGGAATTGGCTTTTGAACCCCCTGATGCGAATCAGCAGGTCTTCCATTGTCACAGACTACCTACATGAGTTTTCATCTTGGTTTTTCCATAACAGTTGGAGGCTCTGAACGACCCTTTTCTGCTGTTCTTGCTCACCCCCGCGGCAGAGACGGGTGCTAAGGGGAAATGGGCTCTTCTATTCCCATTAACAAGCCTCAGCTCCGCGGTTTTGTAATGCAAGAGCCTTGGCACTTCTCTATTCAGAAGCCCCTTGCACATAAGAGAGTGGCATTACCCTAAGTAAGAGCAGCAACAAAGGAGCAGGCTGTGAGGAGCTGAAGATAACATCAGCCTTTGGAGATCCGACCTGCTCTGCCCCATCAGAGCTAAGGAAATAAAAAAATAAATAAAAATTTTTAAAAATCACACTACAGCTTTTCCATTCTCATCACGAAATTCTCCAAACCGTTTCCCAGCTCATCTCCTATTAGAGCAGCACCGGCTGCCCGAGAGCTGAAAAGAAAGATTTCACCCGATCCTTTCACGCTTAGGTCATCGCTACACAATCTGAAGCCTTTATCGTGGAGCATCGCAAGTGGATTCCCCACGGTCTTCTCATGGTCTAAGAGCGACGCCAAAAAGACGTAGTAAAGGCTAACGGAAAGCCACTTGTGCACGGGCTGCTATAACCATTTTGCAAACCTCAGTATTTGTTTTAAAGACATCTCCCAATGTGAAAAATGGTTCTACTTTGTCGTTAAAAGAGAATGTCGCAGACAGTTAATCTCGACCATTTATTTTATATCATCCAAACCAAAATATTGATACATCTGGACAAACTCAGTCGAAGAAAACAGCACCATTCCCAAAGCATTCATGAACACAACCAACAGATCATAAATTGTAACTATCCAGAACTGACCACAATTAAATAATCTGTCAAGGGAGGAGGTAGGCAGCCATTCTGGCGAGGTTCAGACCGCCGATAGAAATTCAGAAAAGGCTAAATTAGAAGTATCAACAGTTTGTTGGATTGGTGTCTCCCAAGTCGCTGAGTTAAGACAGTCTAAGCTACAATAAACCCTCCCAGGGTAGGTCAAGTATTTATTAAATTGTTGTGCCCAAGAGACTCTTACAAACTCAGGAAAAATCATTTAGATGCTTCAATCAGAGCCCATCCAGGACAGTGGTCTCTCTGCACAAACAGCACGTTCTTGGGGAAGCATCTTCTGGGGTTCAGCGACAGGGAAATCCAGGGCAAGTGCACCTTGAGTTACTCCTTGAGTCCGAGTCCACCTTGAGTTATTCCATTTCCTCAACCACCTTGCTGCTAATGGTGAAAAAGGTGACGTTATGCCCATCCTTACAGAAGGAAATTTGTCCTACAAGACCCAGCACCGCCAGCTGTGACCGTGCTGTGCACTGGGAGACATGGGATGATGTAAGATTGCTAACTCTTGTTTTAAAGAGAATTTTAAAAAACAGAAAGATTTTTTTAAAACCACAAAAATCCTCCAACACCTCCATTATTTTTTTCTCCTGTATCTTAAAGAAAACCAAGTGAAGTTGATGACTGTGGGATTCCTGGCTCTGAAAAAAGGGAACAGGGTAGAAAGTGATCACCCCGAGTGCAAGACAATAGCCGCACCTGAATGCCATTACTATGTAAAAACATTACAGACAGAAGGAAAAATAAATTTCCAGAGAAAAACCCGAAGCTTGATTCCAGCTCTGCTGAAATCAACAGTTTTGCCGTGAACTTTGAAGGAATTGTGATTTCCCCCTCGCTATATTTTAGAGGTAACAAAACCAGCAGAACTAAAAAGGATTTTAAATAGTACTAACTATGTGCCCCAATTAGCAGACTGCTTGTACTACTTTATAACTTCAAATCTGCCAGGACGACTGAGCCTGCAGTCCTCTATTTCAATTGCAAGATGGATTGCTAAAATGCAAAGTGTTATTGCAAGCTTCTTCTGGATGCCACCACTTCTGCTGGGACCCTCAGAGAGCAGCTTGAGCCACCACAGTTCTTTGGTGGATTTTTTTGTTTTAACAGCACCCTAAGACTCAGACTAATAAATCTAGACAAACTGTTGTTTCCTGCTTGATAATTTTTGCTTTACATCTCTGAACTGCAAAGAATTGGAGGGTTTTTTACCCATATAATCCACACGCACTCCCTTTATCTGGGCTTCTAGACTTGATGCCAACAGCGATCGCTCATTCGTCATCATACCAAGCACCAAGGAACCTACAAACGGAGTTTTTACACGTTACAGTAATGAAGGCACGCACATAGAGAGGCAGAAGGGAAGGATCTAAAGCTTCTCTGCTTAAATCAATGCAACCAACCGCTGAGAGCAACAAGCGCTCCTTGCTCTTCAGGGAACGTACCCAGACACGTTCATTGTCTAGTATTTATTCAGAGTTCATTTCTTAATCATAACATGGACTACTTCAACACTACGCAGGAACAAAAGCCACATTTACAAAACCCAAAGTATTAAAATTATGTAGGCCTATAAACTAGAGTTTGATTAAATGTCTCTCGCATGGCAAAAGACAACCACACAAGTAACACGGGATTTCAGTTTATCCTCTATATGCCTCTAAATTACATTAATTAACTGAAACCGTGACCTTGATGTTTCCATTACAGCACTATTTTACAAGTGAACACAAAAGCATGAATTCATCTAGCTGTATCTTTATTTTTATGAAAGCACTTCTTTGCAATCAGTAACAAGATCTCACTGCTGTACTTCAGTCCGACCTCAAAAGAAAACTAAACAACGACTTCTGTACCACTGTGCAAATTATAAAAAAAATGAAGTGGCATTCCTTCCCATCATGTCTTGCTTTACAATAAAGAGGTACTTTCCTGGCATAAAAACCCTTCAACATTTAACGTTCCCTTTAAACCACCTACAGTAAGTCACTGAACCTGAACATAAAAGTTGGGCATTAACTGGCTTTACCCATTTTCTTTTTTGTACGAATGAAAAGAAACAATCTATAAGCAATGAAAAAACCCATCAAGCTGAACATAACACTCTCAGATCCCGTGACTGTTGGATCATACAAAGCTGTGTGTGTTACACAGAGCTTATCTGTAATTAATAACAGATCTGCATTTAGTTATGCTTATTTACACAAACAACCTACAAGCAAACCATAGGCAGTGGTTAATAATTAAATGTAAGCATCTGTAATAACAAATTGATCAAGTGATATGAACAAAATCACATTCTTAAAAATTGAAATCTCAATTTGTATAATGTAAAGAAAGATTTCTCCATCTGAAAAAGTCTCAGCTTGTTTTATTTCAAGAAAGAGAGGCCTGTTCAAGTTATTCGGGAAATTTCAGAGCTCTTCTCACTTTTTTTTTTTTTAACTTGAAAAAAATGAGAAAAATACAGATAGTAACCCTGCTACCATTGTCAATACTATTTGGAGAAATATTAGGTTTAAAAGGTTTAAAACAATGTCATTCCTCATTTGAAGCGCCACTTTAAGATGCTGCCTTTAAAAACTATTAGATTTTTTTCCATTGACACAGCATCAACCAAAGCCCCACTGTGTGACATTTAATATCATTTGCATCTTTACACAGACAGGCAGACAATTCTGCCATTCTATCACTTCAAGCTTCACTGTCAAAGTCCATTGGAAAAAATCAGAGATTCACCAAAGAGGCTATGAGCACACACTTTGTTTTTATTCGAAAGTCATTTGAATTACACGTGCTCACTAGTTCTTTTCACGGCGCTGCGCTCCCGACGGAATTTATCAAATCAATGAGCTCCTTGGGAACGAATAAAGTTATGAATCAACGTGACAAACACGGAGTGTCCTAGTAGCTCGACAGATCTCATCGCTGCAAAATACCGATGGGAATGTGCCTCATCCCGGTGCCCGCGTGGTTGTTATTTGTCCATCTGGGCAGGAAGCACAACGTGGCCGCCCCCGACTCCCCGCGAGCGTCAGAGCCCAGACGGAGCTGCAAAGATAAACAGTGCCTTTTGAGCAGGCACTCACTTTGATGAAATAAGATTTATTCGCCAGAATTACTGGAGCTGCTCACAGCTTTCAGGAAGAAAATAAAGGAAAGGAAAACGCATAGGCTGCTGGAGTGAGACTAATGATGATATATGCTTGACATTAAAACTGCTAAAACCAGGCTGCATGTTGGTAAATTGTGTCATGTGCCTGGGAGTCTGGGCACCGGCTTTTGAGCCAGGAACCTCTAGTTTCTCGTGCTGCTTTTAACAATAACCGCTTTTGTTGCCCTTGCCAAGTCATTGCTCCACTTCTTCTGCGGCAAGAAGAGGCCAGGGCTTACCTACCGTAAGCTTCAACTAGTACTTGAACATGCTTTAAGAACTGCAGCCTCACCATGCAAGTTCTTTCAATTATTATTTATGAAACCAGCACTGCAGACGGGCAAGTGACAGGGACGTCTGCCAATGGCAGGAAGAATAGACCCAAGTGCCATGACATTTTGCCCAACTTATCTGACACAAGCACAGCGAAAAACCCACCACTCCCCGCTCATTTAACTCAATGCTGATGTTCATGTTCTTGCTCATTTATCCACTATATCCATTGTTTTCTTCTGGAAAATAAACAGCAGAGGAAAAAGCTGTGGTAGGCTGGGAATGTGACACAACCTCCACTGTAACAATCCAGAAGACCACTTTAGTGAACAGGCAAAGAGAAATGAGTCTGCAGTTAAGTGACTTCACTCAAAGCAAAGAAGAGCCAGCAGTTACCCTGCAGATATGGTCTTCAGCAGTGGGTCCAACAAAAACGAGCAGGACAATCACTGGAGAAAAGATGAGGATCCTCACCTTTTTGCTAAGGGAAATCTAACAAACTTGTATTTTCTGCAACCATATTTCCACCTTTCTAAGTATGGCAACTCCTACTCTGTAGATCTTCTCAAGGGTGCTGCATAGAGCAGAGCTGAGGTCATGCATCGCCTCTTCCCTCCCTTCAGCTCAAAGCAGGATCAGCTGTACCACAAGTGGCTGAACATCCTTAAAGACCATGAGTTAACAGCAATTTCATGAAAGTTAATCCATCATCTAACTAATGGTTTGGTCTGTATGTCCCTTGCTGCTGTTTAAGACCATAGCTAGTCCTAATCTCAGTGAACAAGAACAATTATTCCCTTCCTTTTTGTGGCAGCTCCTTAACATACTGGAAGCACATTATCAAGCCTGTCCTCTCACGTCTGCATGTAATAAATTAAATTTAGTAACAACCATTTTGTTGTTCAGTTCTCTTACTTTTGCACCCAGTCACAGCGATTGGGGCTTATGAAGATCTGCCACAACGACAGAAAGCCACAGCCTGAGTGGTCATCGCTTTTCTTCTCCAGGTGGCAATGCCAGACACAGCTTTCCTTCAATAAAGCAACACAGCTGAGTCTGGAAGCCAAGCACTAGAGCTGAAGCAAAGTCCAGATAATTCTGCCAGACCAAGAATTGTAGCCAGAAACACAAACAGCACAATCCCGATGCCTACAGCCCACTGCCCTCCTAGTGGAGGGAAGCACCCCACCTTCAGCAGTGAACCCTTCGCTCGGATTTCAACCCTCCTGCAGCATTATCACAGAATCATAGAATGGTTTGAGTTGGAAGGGACCTTAAAGATCATCCAGTTCCCACCCCCTGCCCTGGGCAGGGACACCTCCCACCACACCAGGTTGCTCCAAGCCCCCTCCAACCTGGCCTGGAACCCCTCCAGGGATGGGGCAGCCACAGCTTCTCTGGCCAACCTGGGCCAGGCTCTCACCACCCTCACACCAAACAAGTTCTTCCTAAAATATTCCTCCAGCAAAACTTCCTTTCCTCCAGACTGAACATAACACCATGTGCACAGTGCTCACCATGAAGGGGCTGTAGGGGTTGAACACTTGGCAGAGCATCTTTAGCTATATACACTCTAGAGAAAGGTACAGGCTCCAAACATCTGAGAAAGCAGAGCCACACATTCATTATGCCCTGAATCACCTCAAAATCATGTGTATGTTTTTCTTAATCAAATTGCAATTATTTAAAAATATTTTCCATCTCTACCCCCTTATGACTCATTCTGAAGGACTCCAGCAGCAGCAGCTGCTTCGTCTTAACCTTATTCGAGAAACAAAACCCAAACGAAACAAAAAAAGCCTACCCCCAGCACCCCCAAAACCCGGCATCGAGCAATTCCTCCAGTGGAACTGTGGAGAGGAAGTGTGAAATCTCAGCCCTGCTGCACACCGGCGACATCCAGATCTCACCTCTCCTGGACTTACAGCTGTGCAACGTGTGCGTAACGTGTCACCGTGGAAATTGGTCCAGATTCCACATGCTTCAAGCAGAAGATTTATAAGGTAAAATACCATGTAAGCCAGCAAAGAGAAAACAGACTTCTCATTTGCTCATTTTAATACCAACTTGAAGGAATCACAGTTTTTCCAAAGAGCAGCTGTGGGGAAACAGAACAAACTACAGATTATCTCAGAAACCCAAAGGCTTCCACCATGGAGGCCTTCAGTCAGGTGTCTCCCTATCTCCTGAGCAGAGAACACAACCGTTCTTCCCCAAGTAACAGCAAAGGGAAATTACAACTAGAAAAAAGAAGTCAGTATTAAATCATTTCCCAAATTAAACATGTTGTAATAAAAAATAAAAAAAAAAAGGAGAAAAGGGAGTAACTAGAGAAGGCCTCAGCCAGTTCACTCTGCAAAGACCAGCTGAATCCCTACTCCAGCCCCTGTTGTAAATGGGGTACCTCCTCACTAGGACATGACTATGATGCCAGGTCCCCACATCGGGTCCCTGGGTGTTGTGGGCTGCAGAAACCAGTGCCCCAGTCGTGCTGGTGCAATGGGCTGACAGACTCAAGATGGCAGTTTGATTTTTATGGCTGTCATTACTCCTTTTTAATCATAATGCAGAATGCATTCAAAAGCTGCTACCTCAAGTTCCTTCCCTGGGTAAACGCGTGTTTTCCGATTCCACCCTGATTTCTTATAGATCCCTATCCTTGCACACGAAGAGAGAGAAACCCAAACAGTACCCCATCGACATTACCCATTAATTAGTATTAGCAAGGGAGAAAACTTTAGCTAATACTGTTATAATTACAAGACAAAAAGCGATGCCTCAGTGTTACCAGCCCACCAGAAACAGAACCACCACGTTAAAGCAACACTCTGCTACCTCCTGGAGGAGCCTGAACAATGGCCGCATTGTTCAGCGGCCTCATCTCCGCTGAAGGCCACCCACATCTTCCTCACTCCAGGGAGAAGTCAAAAATCTTCCAGCTCAATAGTCATCCAGTCAGAGGAGAAAGCATCTTTACAAGGCTTGTTCATTTTTCTTGGACAAGAAGGGAGTTCAGCCTTTGCCTTCAAGCCAAGTCCCCGAAAGGAAGGGAATGAGTTTGAAGTTCCTGAAGATGGACATGCCTCTAATGCTCAGGCATTTTGTATCGCACAAGATTGATTTCCTCCAACTACAAGAGGCCTCGGGTGAAAACGATCCTTCACAGCCTCGTGGCTGGGAGCCAGCGTCAGACTGAAACACAAAGAACGCATCGTGCTTGCCTCAAGATGTCAGGAGCTTTTGATAAATTAAAATTCATTTTGGTAAATGAAAAATTCCTGGAATCTTTTGTTCATGCTAACATGTGCAGTAATAGTGCAAATCTAAATAAATTACACAAAAACAAGTAAAAAAATGAGTCAGTCCTTCCAAAATTTTTACAAGCTCCCATTTTTTAAAAGTTTAAAACGTTATGTTACTTTCTACCAGGCCTGTTATGAGAAAGGAAAACTAAATGCAACCGACCCTAAAAGTGCTGGAGAAATGGAAAGAGGGAGGAAAACAAAAATAAGCTATTTTGCCAATGAAGTCCAAACAAGCTCTGTCCAAAAGCAGCTGTGTCACTGGGTACACAGCACCAAATACTTGCCACGAGGTGAGGACAACGCTGAGAAGGACAGAGTAGATCACACAGTGTACAAGCACATCCTATGAATTTTTAAGAGTTTTCAGGATTCACCTACAAACCAGAAGATACTTTGGAAATAAGAGCTGCCAGATGTCCCGATATAAATCAGGATTTTTAATATTTCTCCTGTTGTCCCATTAACCTCGTCAGTATTTCCACACATGTCATCTGGCAACCTTCTCAGAATGACCAGTAAAACCAGGAGACGCGTGTTAATGGCAGAGAAGAACAAGGGAGAAATCCTCACAAGCCTGAATTTTACTCCTTCAGCTTGCCATGCCTGGAACAGGGGAAGGAGAAGAAAAACAGCTTGTGTGTAAATTAAGCAGAGAAGAGTAAGGCAGCCCAGATCCTGCACACTGGTCTGGAAGAGAATCAGGGCTTCTCTAGGTGTGTATGGGGGGAAAAGGAACAAAAAAAGGCATTCTTTTTTTGTGCTTACTTCAAGATAAAACTTTCTGTAGCCTAAAATAACCACTCCTGTTGACACACATTCAAACACACTGCAAACCAGTCTACTGATACTGCTCATCTGGAAGGGATGAGGTCTTGTCAAGGACGTAGGGCCACACTTCATACGATGCTGCGGGGCTGCCCCGGATCACAGCACAAGACCCAAACTGCCTTCATCACAGCAGGAGACACACAGGAATTGCTTGGGGCCAGCTGTGCACAAATATCTGCTGCCATCAAACAAATTAACTTTTCTTTATATAAAAAAAAGAAATCCACCTCCATCTAATCAGTAAGCACTTGCCCCTCAGAAGAAAGCTTCTTCCCTTTTTCCTGGTTGTTTTAATGAGAATATTTACAACAGGTATCAGGGAAACTTAATCAGCCTTTAGAAAGTATTTAGGTATAAAGAGGTGCATAGAGTCATTGCTGTCTCCAGCCCACAGCAGAAATGAGATATTTCTTGAGAGCTGAAAGGGCTATAGTTTATCATGTCCATTGAACACCTGCCTCCACTTAACCCTTTTGGGACTTTCTGCTTCAGCTGTTTTTTTCAATGGGGTTAGTAGATCAACAGGGCTCTAAATTCTTCAGAAAGTGTTTTCCCCCTGCCTCTTTTCAACAATATCTTACCAGACAGTCTTTCAACACAGGGTCTCCATCCTTATGATTTTCCAAAAGACTCCAACTGAGGGATCACAGAAAGTCAGGACAAGGCAGTTTTGTTTCTGCCAAGTATTTGAGCTCAGATACCCCCTGTTCATGATGTCAATCAGTTGTCTGGGCTAGGTCAAGAGTTACTCCTACATCCAGATGCAATATACATTTTTACAGAGTGGCTGCCTTCCTGCCCTGCTCACAGAGGCAAAATGCTCCTGCACCTTCGTCTTCCGCACGCTGCTCCATATCCAGGCGCAGACATATAAAATTCTTGCATTATTTAAGCTTAGCAATCCCCCCAACAGTGTATTTCCAACACACAGACAATTCATCCTCATCTCTGTATGTATGTTGAAATTTATAGCAAATTTCTTTGTGTACTTTTGTTTAAAAAAACAAAAATGTTCAAAAGCAAAGTGTATACAGAGAAAAAAATAAGAGAAAGATCACAAAAGGAAATGAGGTTGGGGCTTTGTTAACATGAAAGTCAAATTTTCTTCTCATTTATTGGGATGCTCACGTAAAATACCTGAAGAGCACTGCTCAGACCACAGCCAGAAGCTGACAGCAGAAATTAGGTCCTCTCCCTTCACTGTTTACAGAGAGCACCGCAAGAGGATAGGTGCTTTAAAGAGAGATAAAAATGACATTCACCCTAATCAAACCTTCTAAAGAAAACTCAAGATAAGATTAACTCAGTAGCGTTATCTCAGCATACAAGCATAAGTGCGCTCTATTTATTTACATATGCTATTCTGAAACATATTGAATGTTCTTAGTTGTAAATAGCAAAGTTCCTTTCCCCCAAACAGTCTGTTTCAATAAGACCAGCATTGTTACAGATTTATTTTTTATTTTTTTCTGAAGGCTAACTGCCATATAGTGGGAATTGGAAGGATGGAGTTGCAAATGTTTGTCTTTTTCAGTGCCGAGCGCTACAGAAAGCTGGCATCAAAAGTACAATAGAAAACAGAGTTTGGTGGGAAGTTCAGATGCTTGACTACCCTGGCTCTGAATAGAGCAGAAAACTTCTATTAGTTCCCCGCTGTTCCAGCCAGGCAAGGGGTCAGTTCCCCGCCAGCAGCCAGGAGACTTTTCCAGCGTTATCAGCGTTAACCCCCTTCGTGCTGCTCCACGGAGCCGCCGCCGAGAGAAGAGGGCTGCCAAGAAGCCCTGCCAAGAAGCCCTGCCGCCATCCAAAATTAAGTTCCAAACCCTGTAACGTGTACACAGCGATTATTTTAAAATATGGGTTAATATGCATATTCCCAGTCCCGTGCCCAGAAAGCGGGCCATGATCTGGCAACGCTTGCAATTACATTAACTGCAGAAAGTGTGAAAATTTGTGTCACGGAGAAAGACGACCGGGATTTCTACTCTGTGTTGACAGAATAAGAGCAGCTTATAACTAGTTGGAAATAATTCATTGCTTTTTCATTGTGGAACAGGACATGTAAAACACCAAGTGCTCAAAACAGGAACAGTTAACCCAAACTACATGAAAAAACTGTTTCAAGCACACCCTATGGAGGAACAGGGTGATCCTGCTGTACTTGAAGTATTGTGCAGCCGATTAAAAATGCAAAATATATTACAAACACTAACTCCTGTGTGTGGTTATATTTTCCCGTATCTCATCATTTTTTGCTGTGTCACATTGAAGTTGAATCAAGTACCTGGCATTTTAGCAACGATGTCAGGGAAAGTACATGCTCAAAGTACTGCTGGGCTGGATTTTTTCAAGACTACACCCCTGTGACTGCTGGCGTGGGGTCACCTGTCCCAGCCGGGACATGCTATAGGAGGGTCACGTCTGAATGCTATTGGTTTCCTCACCTGAGGACATTCTTTCTTCATTGAAGTGTTTCTTAAATAAATATGTTGCTTTAAATTCAAGATTTCCAACTGCAATCAGGTTCATAAAAAAAAAAATATCAGTCAGTAAAAAGTAAATGCAAACAAACTGTATACTAAACACGTGAATGAGGATTTCTTATCTAATTAGGTAGAGAAATCTGCACTGGGGTTCAGTTTGAACCCCACCCTGAAAGGAAATGGGGTCAAGCTCCTTGGCCCTTGCACAGTTTGGGCTAAGATGACAGCAGGAAGATGAAGCTTTGCCTGGAGAAGAGATAGCAGGAGGCAAAAACACTCCTTCCTCCTCCTCACCCGCATCCACCACCACTGACAAACTGCTGTTCCTTGCCGAGTTAACCACTTGGAAAAAAAACAACAAGGAAGAAACCCCTGGGAAGAACCTTAGAGGAACACAAAAAAAAGATGCTTTGATCATCACCTTGAGCACAGCAGGCAGGAGTAACAAGCTAGAAGGAGACATACCAGATTAAATGGGAGCTGATGGTACTGGGCATCCATAGGTTCCCATGGCTAGGCCTGGAGAAGTACACATCCTCTGGACCTTTGGGCTTTTGTGTCCCCTTACATTTTTCTACCGTGCCAGAAACACCTCATGGCTTCAAATGTTTTGACAGTAAAACACTGCATGGGGCAAAATCACATTACAAGGCAAAAATAAGGGGTTGGAGGTACAGAACTGGGTGGAGAATGACTGCGGTGGAGATGCTGGGAGTCTGCACGGTCTTTGGGGTTTTGACACCCTGTGTACGAAACCATGATTCAGTATCTAGCATGAATCCAGTGTGACCAGCAGCTTCCACTATGCCAATACAAACAGAAGTGCCCCGACAGTTCTGTCACCCCTCTAGGCTTTGTGCAAGTGGCTTGGAGGTGACAGTACCCGTCTGAGAAAGGAGAGCTCACGGTTTGAACCTTAGATAATTATCTCTTTGTCCAGTGTCATCCTAGACAAAGTTATTTAGCCTGTCTGTGTCTCCATTTCCCAGCTGTACAATGGAAATAGCAGATTTCGTCTGCCTCAGAAGGAATTTAATGAGGAAAATGATGTCAAAGACCACAAGGCTTTGGGGTATCTGCAGTGATAAGAACTGTGTAAGTACCAGAGGGCAGGAAAAAACTGCGTCTTAGCCAAAAATCAATATGGAAATCAGTTCACAGTGCTCCGAAGGGCATCACAGGTTCCACTCAGCAGCAGTATTTAACAGAACAGATGATTAATAACCCTCTTCATCCCTCCTCGTGCCATCAGCAAACAAATACCTGCACAGAAAGAGAACTGCCCCTGAACAGCGCTTCCTTTCCAGGCTGAAACGTCGAACAACCCCTCACTTTGCTCACTTTAGTAAAATTTTTGACATCCCAATGCACCACTACATGCTTCAGCGTAGAGCTTTTCTTTTTCCCCTGAAGAAAAGAACCCAAGTCCCAGCCGGGGGGATGCGCACACAGAGCCCCCCCGAGGAGGATGCTCTCCCCAGGGAGAGAAGAAATGAGTCTGCTGTGCCCATTTAAAATACTTTCTTCCTCCGCTTTATACTCGGTTAAGACACTCTAAGCACATGTTTAATGCCCAAATGCGTCTTTTCCAATGGAAAAACACATTTAGAAAGGCTTAAAGGGCTGTGGGAAAGAATTTGCATTCAGGAGAGGATCCAAAATGGTGGCCACAAATCTGCCCCGTGGATTTTGGGCAAGGCAGCAGAAGAGTTCAGGCCGTCTCCGTTCCTCTGCAGCTGCAGCACGCTGTGCAGTGACTGAAAAAGTGTCTTCCCACTTACCGCAGAAATAAGTAGGAAAGCATCAGCGGTGCCAAAGCTCAGAGGATGACACAAAGAAACCAACAAAACCCAACAAAATAAAATAAATTAAAAAATCAGTCGCTATTTTTCGAAACAATTCTAGGAATACAAATACAGTTTTATAGATTTAAGTAATTTTTCTTAATGAAAAAAAAAAGAATTCTCTAATAGCAAAGACTTATATAAACTTCAACAAAAGCTAAGTTCAAAGAGGAAGGCTTTAAATACCTAAGAAACAGATTTTTATGCCAACAAGCTAAGCAGCAGGCGGGCTGCCACGCGCCAGCAAAAGGGATCCGCGTGTCTGTGAAGAACTTGCTCCATTGTTTCAGCCACCGATTTGCTGAGATAAGAGAAGTGCGAGAGCCAAAAGCCCGGCAACTTCTCCTCCCGTGTGGTAGCCGCATCTAGGCCCAGGCACAGCACCAGCTATTACTCTATTAGCTACATATGGCAGGGAAACGAGGGAGGAAAAACACAATACGCCACAGCTCTTTCCCACAGAGACCTAGCAATATCAGGGGATCATACTGTGCTATTTGAATTTGTGAGACTAAAAATACTGCTCTTTATTGCTCTGGAATGTAAAGACTAAGAGCAGTTACATGATCTGAGGTAACAAAGCTAAGGATATATTGCTGCTCCTTCCTGTGACCTGAATTTGGTATGCATTATTTTTTTCTGCAGACCTTTTTCTGTTAGTAAAACAAACAAACAAACAAGCAAGCACATGCTACTAATTGTATTTAGATTACACATTATCTACCAAATCTATATTTGGGGTTCTTTCAAGACCACCAACAAGGCTCACGTTACAGGGACTCTGCATTAAGTAGAGAAATAAAAAAAAAAAAGAGGAAAAAAAAAAGAAAAACAGAAAAGTCTTGCAACTTTAATACTTTAATATTAATGAAATAGATGCAGATTTAAATAATGTTAATGAAAATCCAAGAGGGAAAAAAATGTCCATTCCCATCTCTTTTAATTTCTTATTAAACAATACTCTTTAAGGCAACGTTTACAGACAGCAGCCTGAGATAATTAAAGAATGATGGCGAATGTGGTCCCACCACGCATCCCCTCCTCCCGTCTACGAAACCTGAAAAGTCTGCACAGGCATTTACACACGACTGAGGTCACAGAAACAGAAGCAACATCTTCAGTCCGTCGAGGTCTGATGCAGAGCGAGCTGAAAGGCTCCCATTGACTCCCCAAGGCGGGGGACCAACCTGCACAGCCCCATCCGCTGCCAAGGAGGAACTGCTGCCAGAAATCTATTCCCCCCGTAGTCCTGCCCGGTCCAACTTAAACATCTCAAGCGATGTAGCTTCAATAACCTCCCTTGCAAGATTATTCAGTCCAACAGATTTTACTTTTAGGAAACTGCTGCCGAAATTTAGCTGAGGCTTCCTTGTCTGCATTTCCTTCCTCTTATTTATACTCATGTCTTTGCGTTGCTGCAAATAATACCCCTTTCCCAGCTGGTAATGCAAGTCAAGTACGTACACACCAAAAATCATCCCTCTTCACTTCAGCATGTTTTCATTTTCCCCTAAATAAAAACAAACCACAGAATCGATTTTGATGGTTTTCCTCTAAGGTTTCACCCCAATTTGTTGAAAACTTTTCTAGTATTAACTTTCCCACAGCTATGTATAATATTATAGGTGTGCTCCCAGGACAGCTGTAGAGAAAGCCCACTAACCTCACTGATCTTGTGTATACTCATTTTCAGGTTCCTTTCAGCCAAATATCAGAAATCAGGTTTGGGTATGTTTTTTACGAACAAGTGTTGATTTATTGTTGACTAAGTCCCTTTTTCTTCATGCCAACATCATGCAGAGGAGCCCAGCAAAGGCTACAGATAAATACTCAGTAAAACAGCAGCTGGTCAGACTCCGCTCCTGCGTTAGAAGTGGTTTACATCGCATTCATGGGACACGGTATGAGAATGAACTATATTTAAGGAGTATTTGAAAAACTGGGTACATTATAGACCGATAATAAAAGGAGATGAAAAAACTAAACAATTTTTGCAGCACCCCTAGAACAACTACATACGCTGTAGATGAGCTGGTTCCTTCCAGGGGCAGAAGAAAGAAAAATGTTCACAATTAAGAGAAAAACTCAAAAACTTCTGCAATGCTCCACAGTGTAGTATCTGTATACATACACACACACTTGAACAGGAGCAGTGGCCTACAGAAAATATCTTTGCATCATGTGCAGCTCAACAAGACCTTGAGGAACTTGCTTTGGCAGGGGGTTGGACTAGATGATCTCCAGAGGTCCCCTCCAACCCCTTGATTCATCATTCTGTGAACTATTGGAAGAAAAATAACAAAACCCACCGAGAGAAGCAGAGCACACGTGCACAATACAACAGAAGGGAAACCAGTCCCATCCCGAGCCGGGGGTTGGACTGGGTGACCCCAAGTCCCTTTGAGCAGCACTACGAGGATTCTATGAAATTCAGATGTTCTGCATCCTGGAAAACAGCCTGATTCCGGCACAACTGACCAACGCCATTACACACGACGCAAAACATCTTACCTAAAGTCTAATTAATAAATATTAAAAGGTCGAGTTTGATCCTTGCAGAACAGCGAGCAGCAGCAGACTGCACAAAGAGGGTGATGTTAGATGGAAAGCAAAAAAACACACTGGGGTTTCCAATGGAAGGAAGAAAAACTAAACATAGCACTCAGACTCATGAGATTACAGCTCAGTCCATTTGAATAAAAAATTAAGTATTAAAAAGGTGGGGAGGGGGAATGTGTATATATGTATTTTGCGGGGAAGGAGGAAGGAGAAAGGGGAAAGTAATACTTGTTATTTGAGCAGGGCATGTCTTTTTTTCTTGGCAATCTCTGCCTTCTCTTTTCAACAGACACATCCTTTGGGGCCTAAATTGTGAGTTAGACACATGCACAGAGAGAAACGGGCCTCTGTTTTCTGTATAACGACAGACTACTTATTTTTCAGTACAGACAACCCCTCATATCTGGTATTTAACTTATATGTAAACTAGTCCCAGCAGAGCTACCCCTCTTAATGGCTCACACAACTTTGGAAAACGGATTTTTACTTTTTTTCTGCTCTTGGACTAGACTCATCACTGATGTATTAACTCAAAACGACAGTGAACCTAAGTCTATTCAGTTTTGTGGGCTGGTGTTGAGTGATTAGGCTTCTTGGCAGACTTGAACTACTTGGGAAGTCAGAAGTGAATCAAAGACTATTACACAGATACAGAAAAAACATTAGAGATTCTGACATACTCAATCCTTTCAAAATGTTTGATGTTTTGCTGTTCTCCAGTGACTCATGTGATTAATAAAGTAGACATATTTGTCATCTCCTTGGACAGAACTAAAAATGTACTTTGTTACGGGGAAAGACTAATAGGTTTGTAGAGAAAGGCCACAGGTGAATACCACCCACAGCACTGCTGTCCTCCCCCGGCACACCAGAGATGTGCAGCCCAGAAACACCCTTACTGTTATAAGAAGTCCTACCAGCAAGGACAGAAGAAGATTTCAGGATCATGTACAATTCAGGTCTGAATAATGTGTGTTGTCTGCAAGCTTTCATATTAAGAAAAAATAAAAATATACTCTATCAGGTCTTCGCTGAGAAACAATTTAGGTGTCATGCTATTATTGCTTTAATTAAAGTGTATATTTCTAAAGGCCTGAAGAAATAGGCGAGGGAAATATTCACAAGACTAGTTGGAGCCTAAGTGAGGTACTTTCTCCAGGATCCCTTTAGAGTCACAAAGTTAACCAGGGTAAAATGGATGTGGCAGAGTCCTCTTGCCATCTCCCTCCCCAAACCCAGTCCAAACAGATGTAACCTATTCTCCTGTTAGAAGAGAAGCCTCCCAAGACCGTGAAGTGCTTTATTCTCCTTACCCTGGGAAGTTTTTTTCCTCCTATCTAAACTAAATCTATTCTGCTGTAAATTAAGCCAAATATCTTTTGTCCCTGCAATCATGGCCATTGGGAATAAGCTGTTCTCTTCCTCCCTGCAACAGCTTATGTACTAACAACTCACAGTATCTGCTTTATTTTTTTTTCTTCTCTCCTTTTTGGTGATGCAACCCCAGTTCATTCATCCTCACAGGTCATGTTTTCTTAGCTCTGCAATGATTCTTGCTGTTCTCGCTGGACTTTCTCCAGCTGATCCATACCTTTCCCAAGATACACTTCCCAAAAACCAGGCACAGTGTTCTTCCCCGTTGAGGTCTCGCCCGTGCTGAGCAGAGGGACAGACGACTTCTTGTCCCCTGCTGGTTCTATTGCTGTTGAGGCAGCCAAACACAACGTTTGCCTTCTCCTCACAGTACGCCACTGTTGACTCTGCTCAATCTCTGTGCCGCGAAAACTCCCAAACCATTTTAGAAGAGCTGCAACCCGACCACATTCCTCTTCGGCAATTTATACAGGTGATTACACTCCTTTAGAAGGTCTAATATATTGCACTTGTTCCATTTCATCATATTTCTTCTGACTATTTCTCTAGTTTAGCAAGATCATTCTAAAACCTTCCAGTGCCTCTCACCTGCGTCTCCTCCAGCACAAGTGCTATTCCATTTCCCAGGTTTCTCCCAGAAGTACCAATCCACTGGCTTTATGGCTTTCCAGTTATTTAGAGCTTCTCCATTTTCCCTGCAAACCCCGAGAGCTATCCTTGGCCTGCAAATACTCCATCTCTACCTTTACACTTATCCTACTTTCACTAGATGACTTGTAGGAATGGCACGAGATGTGACATCAAAAGTTTACATGAACTCAAGATGCATCATCTCGTGTTCTCCACAAGACTCAATAAGCTGCTGTAAGAGGGAAGGAGATTAGCGTGACAGGAGTTGCTCTTGACAAAACCATTTTAGCTTGCTGTTATCTCCTTGTTATCTTCCAGCTGCTTGCAAATAATTTATCTGTTGTTAAGCAGATTGATGTAGAATTCCTTAGCATTTCTCTTTTTAGCAGGCTTTATGTTTGTCCTTTTTCTTCCTCCTTCCCAATTTTCTCAGCTGCCCCCATCAGTAGGCGATCTCTCTCACTCCTGAGACTGACTAAGACTGAACGACTTCCTCAGAGATTAAAGACTTGACAGGAGAAATCTGAAAACATCTAATTTATCTAAGTATGCCCCAACTGTTTTTTCTTATTCTACACTGAGACTACAGTCCTCACGTCTTTGCATTCATTGTGTCTGCTGGTTTTTTTTTCAGAGTAGAAAGCAGTGCAATAAAAATTTAAAGATTTTAGCCTTTGATTTCACCTATCAAGAATTTTTCCTGTGCACTGAATCACCAGTCAGCATTTCTCTTGGCTTTCTCTTTTTCTGCTTCTTTTAGTGCTTTAGTGCTATTCTGTGCCTTGGCTTTTCTGATTTAGTTGCTGTGTTTATCTTGAGCTATTGTACCCATCTCCGTAATCACATGCACAGATTTTAGATGCCTCCGTCTTGTGTTTGAGGCCATCACCTCTCTTTTATTGACATCTATCATTCCCATATGCCAAGGGGATGTCCTTACATCAGAAGTATAATCTCTATAAATAACTATAGATCTCCTTACATACTTTTTCCTCTTTACTTTTGCTTTCCACAGGAACTTACAAACTTTAGTCTTGTCTACCAAATCCCAGCATTTTATATATCATCCCTGTTTGCTAAGGATTTTGAACTCCATCATTCAAGACTGTTAATCAAAATACTTCTCAAAGACAAGATAGCAAATTTAAAAGCACTTTATCATTTTATATTTGACAGCTACACATTCAGCTAAAAGATGAACATTACATGATAAATGGAAGTGCTCCTTGGAAAAATATATTCATCACCAAGTTATTTATCATTTAGATATATGTCAAGTTGGGATTTCAGGGGGAGTTGGTTGTTTTACATAGCATCTCAGTTTTTACATCTTAAGAAGTATTTCATGCTACTTACATGATGTTTTGAGTTCCTTTTTGTAGCAGGATACATTAGCATGTTGATAAATTATCACTGTTTGTTGTGTGGCTGCTTGGTGTTCTTTTATTCTCCCTTTGATATATAAACCTGATTTTTGGATGTCTAAATAGAGATTTGGGTTTTAGTCCAAATTTGCATTTAAAACAGGTGACTGGGAAAAAAAAAATAAAATAGAACTTTGACCTTAAAATTTTGGTAAAACAGAGACGTGTGGAAGAGAAGATCCCTGGCATTTATTTCCAGACCTGCTACGGCTTCTCTTTTGGGATCTCAAACAAGCTATTTTACCTGTGCTCCTCTACATGCGTTTAAAAGGAGAAAATACGTAACTAACTCAAAGCAAGACATAGTAAACAATTAAAAATTGTTTATAAACAGTTCTGAGATCCCTTGATCAAACCTGCTATAAAAAAAAAGTGATAACTTCTGGATGCTATTACTAAGAGACAGCAAAGAAATAAAAATTGAGCGCGTTATATTTCCTTTAGATGGAACATTGAAAAGATTTGCTTTTTTCTAAAGCTTGCCAAACTGCAATAAGAACCATATTTTCTGCATGAAACTTAACACCCAGAAGAAACTGTAAAGGACCAGAGGGTCTCCTGTCCCTATACACTTATTACTGCTGTAACCTCCATGAACATATGGAAAGAACACTCTCTAGCTCGCCTTTCAGGATGTAAATACAGATAAGTGCATTCATCTGTATGCTTAAAAAAAAAAAAAAAAAGAAAAAGAAAAAATAAAGAAAACCTACAGATTAAATAAGTTACCAAAAAAATATGAAAGTGGCAGAAGTATGTTATTGCAGCACATGAGTTCAGGCATATCTTTTTTTTTACATGCTTTGTTTTTTATGTGCATTTTCCTTTAGCGGCACCGCTCACTTCTCAGGACCTGATGAAAAAAAAAGGACCTGATCTTTTGACACAAAAGTTATTCCGATTCAATACCTATCAATGGCCTAAGCTACATATTATCAGCAGCCAGGAATATCATTCAAGAAACAATACTGAAGTATGATAGGTGTTTAAAACATGATAGGTGTTTAAAACATGCTTTTTATCCTTCTGCTTTCCATCATCCAGCTTTACCTACTGCAGCTTCAGTTAAGCCAGAAAGAGTGAGCGCAAAAATTAACTATAACATCTAAGAATGCCTCCTCTTCCATACCCAAACCATTGAGAAAAAGCAGCTGCTCCAGTTCAGAACGGGGTAAATCCAAAGAGATTACACTGAAGTACTGCCTTGTGCGAGCTTTAGGAGAAACCACAGTAATGGTAAGTCTGATCCCCCGCACGACACACACCACAACTTCCAACATCCAGCAGCTCTCGCACGGAGCCCACTGTGGCCGTGAGGGTGTTGTTCAGTAACTCAGCCTTGATTTAAAGCCTTCCAAGTGATGGAGAGTCCACCACATCGCTTGACCATTTGTTTTCAACACACAGTTCCTTTCAAAGTGAAAAACTTGCAAAAGAAAGTGGGAGTTGGCTTCCTTTACTGCCAACTGTAGACGTTGTTAAGAGTCTATCTCCATTGCAAACCACAGCAAGATGGAGAATTCCACGAGGAAATTGAGCACCAAAAATGGTGCACAAGAAGGTCCACAGGAGCTAATAACTCTGTTACACAGAGAAAATTAGCCTGCCTGAAGATCATGCAGCTGTAGATAGGCTACACCAGGTGCTCAAGGTAAATTATGTGTTTTTACACTAAACTAGTCTGATTAATTTTTGCAGAGTTGAGTCTGTGTATTTAAAACAAGCTCGGAACAAAAATATCTTTTTTGTTTGGAAGAGTTTGCTTTCCAAACCATTTCTAAGCACTCGTCTCTAAAGATAGCATTTTCCAAACAGCTCAGCCCCCTGGATGCCGATGAATCCTTTGGAAATGTACCTGGGTGACTTCAGGGCTTTCGGTCATGTCACTGTGACTGGTAAGAGGTTCCAACCTTGGCACCCGTCCTCCCGTGGGGACCGTGCCCCTGGATCCCAAGGAAGGTAACTGCGTCAGGGAACGTGTTTATACTGGAAGAGCCAACTTCAGGATCAGACCTCAGCTTTCACTTTGTGGTGCTTTAATGGAAAACTACCAGGCGAGATTAAGTCTGCCGCAAAATGAGGATTCCTCCAGCACAAGGCTAAGTAAGGAAGAACACAAGCTGTTCTCAAACTAGAGAATAATTTCTTCTAGAGAATACCCCTTTCACCCCTATCTCCCTGACTGCTTTTATGACGTTTAATCAAAAAAAAATAAAAATATATATATTTTCTTATAGCCCAGACTCCAAGTTTGGATGAAACCAATTGCAATCTCGAATGGACTGTAGCACGTTAATGATACCGTGCTCTCCTCTGGCTCCCTGCCAGCAAGTGAACAGTGCCAACATTTGCAGACTTCCAACAGGAAATTAAATAACTGCCCTGTTGGAAATATAAACCCATTTACAGTGGTCAGGCTCGCATTTTCCAAAACAATGATATAGTTTGTGCGCGTAAAACGCTAGGAAAATTTGTAAGGAGAAATATGAAACAAAGCCTTATGAAAAGGTGTTTTGCACAGGTCTACAAATTATAGTGTTGTCAGGTGTATTTCCTGACCTGAGGCTTATGTAGGAACAATTATAAAGGTCTTTACTGACTCTGCTGTACACACACACCCATGGCCGATGACTGAAGGTTAATAGAAGAGCTGCTTATTTCACAATTTTCTATATTCTTTTATTTACTTCTTGAGACGTGTTTCGGGCGGCTTAAAAAGTCCCTGCTGTAGACTTGGGAGAGTCTGTGCTTTATTTTTAATCTGTTGTGTGACTTTTGGTCAAATCTCTGCTCTGGGCTACTGCTGCTCCTCACACACTTCATTATACATTGAAGGGAGAGGCAGACTCCTGTTTCTGTTGGAGTCAACAGGGTTCCACCACTGACATCACCACCACTGAGATTTAGACTATAAAAGTACCAGAGAAAGGAGCCTGTCCCTTACCAGGTGTTTGTACACACCCTGAACTGGGGCATTAATCTCGCCTAGGCCCTGCAGATGCAATACACAATAAAAACCAAGTATTATTCTTTAACAAATTTCATTCTCATCTTCATTCCTCTTTATCACCCTGCTATGGCAACCTTCTTCCTCNTAAGCTGCTGTAAGAGGGAAGGAGATTAGCGTGACAGGAGTTGCTCTTGACAAAACCATTTTAGCTTGCTGTTATCTCCTTGTTATCTTCCAGCTGCTTGCAAATAATTTATCTGTTGTTAAGCAGATTGATGTAGAATTCCTTAGCATTTCTCTTTTTAGCAGGCTTTATGTTTGTCCTTTTTCTTCCTCCTTCCCAATTTTCTCAACTGCCCCCATCAGTAGGCGATCTCTCTCACTCCTGAGACTGACTAAGACTGAACGACTTCCTCAGAGATTAAAGGCTTGACAGGAGAAATCTGAAAACATCTAATTTATCTAAGTATTCCCCAACTGTTTTTTCTTATTCTACACTGAGACTACAGTCCTCACATCTTTGCATTCATTGTGTCTGCTGGTTTTTTTTCAGGGTAGAAAGCAGCGCAATAAAAATTTAAAGATTTTAGCCTTTGATTTCACCTATCAAGATTTTTTCCTGTGCACTGAATCACCAGTCTGCATTTCTCTTGGCTTTCTCTTTTTCTGCTTCTTTTAGTGCTTTAGTGCTATTCTGTGCCTTGGCTTTTCTGATTTAGTTGCTGTGTTTATCTTGAGCTATTGTACCCATCTCCGTAATCACATGCACAGATTTTAGATGCCTCCGTCTTGTGTTTGAGGCCATCACCTCTCTTTTATTGACATCTATCATTCCCATATGCCAAGGGGATGTCCTTACATCAGAAGTATAATCTCTATAAATAACTATAGATCTCCTTACATACTTTTTCCTCTTTACTTTTGCTTTCCACAGGAACTTACAAACTTTAGTCTTGTCTACCAAATCCCAGCATTTTATATATCATCCCTGTTTGCTAAGGATTTTGAACTCCATCATTCAAGACTGTTAATCAAAATACTTCTCAAAGACAAGATAGCAAATTTAAAAGCACTTTATCATTTTATATTTGACAGCTACACATTCAGCTAAAAGATGAACATTACATGATAAATGGAAGTGCTCCTTGGAAAAATATATTCATCACCAAGTTATTTATCATTTAGATATATGTCAAGTTGGGATTTCGGGGGGAGTTGGTTGTTTTACATAGCATCTCAGTTTTTACATCTTAAGAAGTATTTCATGCTACTTACATGATGTTTTGAGTTCCTTTTTGTAGCAGGATACATTAGCATGTTGATAAATTATCACTCTTTGTTGTGTGGCTGATTGGTGTTCTTTTATTCTCCCTTTGATATATAAACCTGATTTTTGGATGTCTAAATAGAGATTTGGGTTTTAGTCCAAATTTGCATTTAAAACAGGTGACTGGGAAAAAAAAAATAAAATAGAACTTTGACCTTAAAATTTTGGTAAAACAGAGACGTGTGGAAGAGAAGATCCCTGGCATTTATTTCCAGACCTGCTACGGCTTCTCTTTTGGGATCTCAAACAAGCTATTTTACCTGTGCTCCTCTACATGTGTTTAAAAGGAGAAAATACGTAACTAACTCAAAGCAAGACATAGTAAACAATTAAAAATTGTTTATAAACAGTTCTGAGATCCCTTGATCAAACCTGCTATAAAAAAAAAGTGATAACTTCTGGATGCTATTACTAAGAGACAGCAAAGAAATAAAAATTGAGCGCGTTATATTTCCTTTAGATGGAACATTGAAAAGATTTGCTTTTTTCTAAAGCTTGCCAAACTGCAATAAGAACCATATTTTCTGCATGAAACTTAACACCCAGAAGAAACTGTAAAGGACCAGAGGGTCTCCTGTCCCTATACACTTATTACTGCTGTAACCTCCATGAACATATGGAAAGAACACTCTCTAGCTCGCCTTTCAGGATGTAAATACAGATAAGTGCATTCATCTGTATGCTTAAAAAAAAAAAAAAAAGAAAAAGAAAAAATAAAGAAAACCTACAGATTAAATAAGTTACCAAAAAAATATGAAAGTGGCAGAAGTATGTTATTGCAGCACATGAGTTCAGGCATATCTTTTTTTTTACATGCTTTGTTTTTTATGTGCATTTTCCTTTAGCGGCACCGCTCACTTCTCAGGACCTGATGAAAAAAAAAGGACCTGATCTTTTGACACAAAAGTTATTCCGATTCAATACCTATCAATGGCCTAAGCTACATATTATCAGCAGCCAGGAATATCATTCAAGAAACAATACTGAAGTATGATAGGTGTTTAAAACATGATAGGTGTTTAAAACATGCTTTTTATCCTTCTGCTTTCCATCATCCAGCTTTACCTACTGCAGCTTCAGTTAAGCCAGAAAGAGTGAGCGCAAAAATTAACTATAACATCTAAGAATGCCTCCTCTTCCATACCCAAACCATTGAGAAAAAGCAGCTGCTCCAGTTCAGAACGGGGTAAATCCAAAGAGATTACACTGAAGTACTGCCTTGTGCGAGCTTTAGGAGAAACCACAGTAATGGTAAGTCTGATCCCCCGCACGACACACACCACAACTTCCAACATCCAGCAGCTCTCGCACGGAGCCCACTGTGGCCGTGAGGGTGTTGTTCAGTAACTCAGCCTTGATTTAAAGCCTTCCAAGTGATGGAGAGTCCACCACATCGCTTGACCATTTGTTTTCAACACACAGTTCCTTTCAAAGTGAAAAACTTGCAAAAGAAAGTGGGAGTTGGCTTCCTTTACTGCCAACTGTAGACGTTGTTAAGAGTCTATCTCCATTGCAAACCACAGCAAGATGGAGAATTCCACGAGGAAATTGAGCACCAAAAATGGTGCACAAGAAGGTCCACAGGAGCTAATAACTCTGTTACACAGAGAAAATTAGCCTGCCTGAAGATCATGCAGCTGTAGATAGGCTACACCAGGTGCTCAAGGTAAATTATGTGTTTTTACACTAAACTAGTCTGATTAATTTTTGCAGAGTTGAGTCTGTGTATTTAAAACAAGCTCGGAACAAAAATATCTTTTTTGTTTGGAAGAGTTTGCTTTCCAAACCATTTCTAAGCACTCGTCTCTAAAGATAGCATTTTCCAAACAGCTCAGCCCCCTGGATGCCGATGAATCCTTTGGAAATGTACCTGGGTGACTTCAGGGCTTTCGGTCATGTCACTGTGACTGGTAAGAGGTTCCAACCTTGGCACCCGTCCTCCCGTGGGGACCGTGCCCCTGGATCCCAAGGAAGGTAACTGCGTCAGGGAACGTGTTTATACTGGAAGAGCCAACTTCAGGATCAGACCTCAGCTTTCACTTTGTGGTGCTTTAATGGAAAACTACCAGGCGAGATTAAGTCTGCCGCAAAATGAGGATTCCTCCAGCACAAGGCTAAGTAAGGAAGAACACAAGCTGTTCTCAAGCTAGAGAATAATCTATTCTAGAGAATACCCCTTTCACCCCTATCTCCCTGACTGCTTTTATGACGTTTAATCAAAAAAAAAAAAATATATATATATTTTCTTATAGCCCAGACTCCAAGTTTGGATGAAACCAATTGCAATCTCGAATGGACTGTAGCACGTTAATGATACCGTGCTCTCCTCTGGCTCCCTGCCAGCAAGTGAACAGTGCCAACATTTGCAGACTTCCAACAGGAAATTAAATAACTGCCCTGTTGGAAATATAAACCCATTTACAGTGGTCAGGCTCGCATTTTCCAAAACAATGATATAGTTTGTGCGCATAAAACGCTAGGAAAATTTGTAAGGAGAAATATGAAACAAAGCCTTATGAAAAGGTGTTTTGCACAGGTCTACAAATTATAGTGTTGTCAGGTGTATTTCCTGACCTGAGGCTTATGTAGGAACAATTATAAAGGTCTTTACTGACTCTGCTGTACACACACACCCATGGCCGATGACTGAAGGTTAATAGAAGAGCTGCTTATTTCACAATTTTCTATATTCTTTTATTTACTTCTTGAGACGTGTTTCGGGCGGCTTAAAAAGTCCCTGCTGTAGACTTGGGAGAGTCTGTGCTTTATTTTTAATCTGTTGTGTGACTTTTGGTCAAATCTCTGCTCTGGGCTACTGCTGCTCCTCACACACTTCATTATACATTGAAGGGAGAGGCAGACTCCTGTTTCTGTTGGAGTCAACAGGGTTCCACCACTGACATCACCACCACTGAGATTTAGACTATAAAAGTACCAGAGAAAGGAGCCTGTCCCTTACCAGGTGTTTGTACACACCCTGAACTGGGGCATTAATCTTGCCTAGGCCCTGCAGATGCAATACACAATAAAAACCAAGTATTATTCTTTAACAAATTTCATTCTCATCTTCATTCCTCTTTATCACCCTGCAACCTTTTTCCTCTGCCAGCTCCATGCTATTTTGAGTGAGAAATGACATGGACTTGCAAGCCAGGAGAGGAATAGGAGTTAGCCAGCACATTAGCCAGAAGCAGAATAGTTCAATAACCAGGAATAGCAGCAGCAGAATTTCCACACCTAAGGGATGAGAACGCTGCCCTTCACATTTTTGCCAATACGAAGATAGTGACAACCATAGAGTTATCTCCTAATGTTCTTTTTAAAGCGACACCATGCACTTTACCTATTTGTTAATGAAAACATCACTACAGTCACTGTAAATAGTCTAAAGTTCCAGGTATAGAGTACTTCCCCCCCACCTAATAGTTTTACCTTGTATTTTTGCACAGTAAGGCATGTATTACACAGGTGGGTAAACTTTATTATCCTACTCTTTATCATCCTACTTCACACAGTTTGGGACAGAGACAAATTGTTGCAGAGTAAGTCAATGGCCAACCTGAAGGGGGACAGCAATCTCTGCAGGGCAGTCTCCTCTCAAGTCAGCAGTCAGCTCTCTGGAATAAAGACAATTTGCAGGAGAAACAGTTTGTGGGATCGAGCCCACTAAGCAAGTTCCCCCCAGTAATCAAAATCACAGGGAAATAACTGCTTGAAAAAAAGATTCCTGTTTCCCTAAGAACCACTTCCAGGATAGACTGAAGATTCGCAAAAAGATAGTGATTATCTACATAGGACCTATATATTTTTAAACCTCAAATATAGTTTTATGTGTACTTATGTAAAACTAAGAATTTTACGTGTGCTTACGTCAGCAAACAAGACAGACACCTCTACTTCACTACTTTTATTGCTCCTTCCCTTCTTTCTCTCCTACCACACAAGTTGGCTTGAGGCCCTTGAAAAATGTAATCAGTTACACCATTACCCTGGCATGTAATGAATTATTTGGATCTTTTAGATTTACATTCTGCATAAGTCTTTTGACTTGTGAGCAGAAAAATAAGGGAAGAAAAAGCAGCATATCTGCAAGTGGCAGGAAAAGCAGCAGCCGGGATACAGCCTTAAAAAGTCGCTCGGAGATCTCCGATGCCCCAGGACATCAGTAACCACTGGTCAGGTCTCACTTTCAAGTCTCACTCTTCTAAGTGAAAAACAACTCAAAACTCTCACTTACTTAGGCCCTGATCCAGAAAGGCACTCAGGCGAATATCTAGCTTTAAACACAAAACTAGTCCCATTTAAATCAACTGGACGTCACGACTGTTTACGGTTACAATATATGTTTAAGTGCTTTGCTGGATGGGGGCCTTAAGCAGAGATTGTTACTTAACACTTTCTTCAAGGTATCTTGCCAGTTTTTTGTGCCTCAACAAACTTCATCTATTTTCCATCTACTGCATCTCCTGTTGTTTCTTGAACAAACACAGATGTCCCCAGTCTGAACACTTCAGATTCTGCCACCGCTGTAATCTAGGAACCAGCAGATATTAAATTAAAAGCCAAGTTAACTATTTTCAAAGTTTTCCTCAAGATGAGAATAAATTGGCAACATTTGCTGTCAACAGAAGAAAAGAGGCAAACTCAGGCAGCGAGGCAAAGGGAGATGATAGGAAAGGGGAAAACCAAACCAGCCCTGCGGAGGAGGTAACAGCTTGAGGCATTTTTCCTCACCGCAGCAGTTGCCTCTGTAAGAAGATTAGCAGGAGTTCTCACTTCTTCCTGTAGCTGATAAAGCACCAGAACTCGCCATAGGACTTGCCTGCTGAGAAGGACCGGAGCCATCCTGCAGCAGCGCCATGCAGAACAGCCTTTTTCAACAGCAGCAGAGCATTTCCAGCATCGGTTTGCACAGAAGGGCTTCTCCACCAGTCTCTCCACACACTGTCTGGTGCACGGAGACTCGTTTATGCAGTCCCCAGCCCAGGGTGACAAACCAGGGATGCACAAAGACACGTCGCGGTCGGATGAGGCATCATCACAGCAGATGAAGCCAAGAAGCGCTGGCAGCTCTTCGGCCTCTTCTCTTCCCAGCTCTTCCACCGCAAAGAAACTAATCGCATGGACAGCAGTGGAATTATTTATGTAATCAAAGGGAACATCTTCTTTTAAATCAGAGCTGAAGAAACTGCTCAGACAGACCTCAAAACAGTCAGCAGGGGATCACTTTGAAAAAACAAGACTCCCAAGGACCGTGAAAAAAAAAAACACACTGGAGAACAGAGATTAGAAAAGAGGAAAGAAACAGCATGAAGAGGAAGAAGTATCGTGTGCTCAGCTAACTGCACCTCTTAATTAAAAGAATACAGCTCTGGCTCAGTGAATTAATGTTACTGCACATCCCTGCTATAACACACTTTTTTTTTTTTAAAAAGGGACACATTCCTGTTCTTCAAAACACTGAAGGATTTGTACTCATCTGGCTACAGTATGTTACAGAACCAAAGACATTACAAAAAGATAATCTCTAGAAAGCCTGTGCTGTTATTCATATATTGAAACGTAAGTAAGATATTATTAGTTTGGAAGCTGTCAAGATACTTCTCTTTGTGTGCTGCAACAGAAGTCAGGAGGAGACATTATCCAGCCCCTATGAAAGGCTTCCATTGGACACAGGGAAAATCAAAGGCCAGAAATCCTTTGGGGTGTTGACATTACTCTTCTAAACTGAATCATTGCAAGTGGAGTTCTCATTCCCATAAAACTAATTTTATTTGAGATATAAAGCTTCTAATATAAACAAAGTTTCTGAAAGAAAAATAGGTCAATCACTTTTAGCTGCCATGCCCTACAGCACTGCAGCTTTGTCATGCTCTAACACCATCATAGGGTTTGGGCACGTGAACATCTGCAATTCTGCTCCCCAGTACGTTCTCCCCAGAAAAAACTAAACTGGTACAGATGGATTTCTTTTTTTTTTTAATAAGCCCTGTCACTAAAAACTGGAAAATAAGAAAAAGCACCGGGAAGCGCTTTGTCATTAGTGTGCCTGTATTGTATTAGACCAGACACATCTCTGCTTGGAAACAAATTGATTGCATCTCTTGATAAATCAGTCATGCTGTGGAGAATATACCAATCGCTCCCTAGATTAAAGAATAAGCATCTGCTTAGAAACGCAAAACAACTGAAGAGCTGGCACCGCCGCATAACTTCATGGTACGTTATATTCCTCTGCTGTTCGTCACGCACACGTACGAATCGAACCACATTTCTAACACCGAATCAGGGTGCTCATTTAAAACTATAACTGCTCTATGCTTTTGGCACGTATAGAAAAAAAACTGCAATTAATTAGCTTTTTTAAAACAAGGCATGCAAAGTATGTCATGGAGCACTTATCAGTGACCACCGCTACCCATTCAGGATTTCTAAGAGCCACTCTTCCTTCCATCTACTCTTTATTAAGCAGCTCGGATGAGCGGGGAAGCCTTGCCGTGTGCTTGGAAAGTCAGGAAATTTGGAGTCTTGCTGAACTCCAAAGGAACTGGAAACTTTCAAATTATGAACTCTTCAACAAAGACAATTTATTACCAGCGTGGCTCACAGTCTGCATTTATATTAGTGTAAGGAAGAACAGGTTTGGTCAAAATATCTTCCTGTGACTTCAAAGTTTCAATTAAGTAAAGCCTATCCCAGAATTAAAGGGATATTAACAGAAAACATCTAAGCAGTTATTCACTGACACAAGAATACACCAACACCCAAAGAAAGCTCCAGGACTTTGAATTGCCAGTAGAAATGATTTGTCGGAGTAGCTCAATAGCGTAACCCCAAAGTGTGCTCTGCTCCTCATAAAAGAATGTGAGTAAAATCACAGCTGCACTCTGGATGAGATGATGCTTCCAAATACTCCTGGCATCTACCAAAGACAATAAAAAAAAAAATCACAAAGTTCATTGTACACCGGTTCACCTCCAAATCTCAACAATCAACAGAGCTCCATAAAAAAAAAACCACAGAACAAAAAAATAACGTAAACCTCACCCCGGAAAGCAGGCACTAACACTGAATTTCCAAACCTTCAGTGTTTGTGCTCCGCAGGGATGACCCTCCTGCACTTTGTATCTTCAGACATCCCGGTCTCCGGAGACAAGGGAGATGGAAACCCTAGAAACGCCTCAGATTAAAATTGGCCCAGGACAGAACCTGTTGGTGCAGGCCAGAAAAGGGCTGCCAGAACCTCGCCTGCCAGGTGCACCCCTTTTCCAGCACATTTTCACCTGGGCTTATATCCAAAATAAACCACTGAAGTCCCAAATCCCAAACATCAAAGATGAATGAACATAAAATATCCAGAATGTTTCCTAGTTTGGCTCCAACTAGTAAATTCTGCAGAACTCAAGCAAGGATCAAATCTTGTGCAACAGGAAAAAGACACTTTAAGCTGTCTTCCCTTTCGCTTCATCTGAACAAATGTTTGATAGATTCAGGCAAAACAGAAAAATCCTGAAGATTATGAAATCCTTTTTCTACATACACAAAAATCACTCATTTCAAAACTCTATAAACTGATGAGAAAACTAGTAAAAGCAAAGAAGCCACAAAGGAGACTAAAACCAGAGTTGTTTCCCAATCAAGAGAGCTAACTTGGAAGCACAGCATTAAACATTTCTTTTTTCATATCCTTATATTCCTCCAAAATGTGAAAAGTAAGTTCACGTGCAGAGAATTCCTATTACTCTCCTTGAACTGCACATGCAATTACTAAATACAGGCTTCAAGAACAAATATTGTCTCAAATAGCAACAGCTCTCATTAAATACTGAAAATGCTTTCCTGACACACAAATGGATTTAAAATTTGGAAACGGAGCCACTTATTTTAAGTCATTCATTCAGTCTGCTAAATATTTCTAGTAGAAATAAATAGCATCTTTTCATTAGTATTTCACGGAATTCTATACTATTTATTACTAGGCGAATGAGATGCCTTTTAATTTCCTAATATATATTTCTTTAATTCTTAAGAAAAAAAAAAAAGGCAGGATATTATGGTTAAGGTTGGTAGAGGGCATGAGAACATATATATGGAACAAGAAGTGGAACCATTTGCATTTGGCTGCTCATTTTAACCCCATTATGGCATGAAAGTCATGCAAAAGAGGTTGGATAATATTTTGTTTAGCGAAATCAAATACCCCCTGAGCAGATATTTTCCTGTATGCAAAGCATTTGCTTTCTCCCTTCCCCCAAACAGCTATGCCAGAATAGACGCTGTTTTCTCATACGGCAAGCGCTTTAAATGACAAGTCGTCTTTCATCCCTGAAAGCTGAGACACCGACACATCACAGTATGGACGGCACAGATCAAAACTATCCTCTCTCCCATGGCATTTGGTGCAGGAAGCAAAAGCAACACTATATTCTGCTTAAAGACAAAATCCAAAGTATTCAAATTTCACACGTTCTGCAGTGGACACTTAACATCTCTGGGAAAAGGGGCACCGGCAGAACTCCAGACTGTCACCATTTGTCAATTAGTTTGCCTTTGCTGCAAAAAACCATCTCAGTGGTACCACCTTACACTCCAACAACACCAAAATGGACAGGAAACGCTCAGGAGTTGTACCAATGTAGGGAAGAAATGTGGCAAAACAAAACAGAATGCCTCTCCCTTGTCTTTAAAGCCCCGCGTGTCCTTTAAATCCCAACATCAACGGGAAGAACTGCATTTCTCTGCTCTGCAGGGCAAGATATTCTCAGACACTCGGCACTGAAATTGCTTTCTGTGAAAGGACTCCCCTTGTTCACTTGTAGGCGAAGTGTGAGTGGAAACAAACGTTGTTTTCTATTTAAAAAAAATAAAGAAAAAGAAACAAAGTAACTTTTCAATTTACTTTCTATGTCTATTAGTAGCAAGTACCGTCATTAAGAGGAAGGAGCTCACGCTAACTGCTTAAAGATGCATCTTTTAGGGCGATAACATCACACTGAAGGGGTGGGCTTGCATCACACATCATCATTTTCACATTGAAAGTGGCTCTATTTTATCCAAAAGTCCCAAGAAAAAGCTTAAAAAGTGATTCCACTGACGCTAAAATTAAGACAGATAAATCTTTTTGAATGGTTAGATAATTCACTTTTGACCCCTTATTTAAATAAAACTGAATAGATTCAGATGCCCACATTACTCAATATGCTACAGTTCAGAAGAAACAACTTAGAACCTGGGAATACTATAGGACAAACACAAATCTGGTGCTGGTAACGTTATTTTTAACAGAAACACTGATCATTAGGAAAAAAAAATATATTTGTAAGGAAAAGATGCCATGAATCCAAGACATTTCTGACACGACAGTACTTCCCATCACAAGTCCTGCCCAGCAGGCATTCTTTTACATGGGAAATATTTCAGCTGACTGAAAGCAATTGCCCGCTAAATTTCCTACATTACGTGTATCCTTTAAAGGACTCTGGCAGAAAATCTGCCAGGGTCTGTAGCTCTGATTGACTATTTTAATCAGCGTTACTGAATGACTGAGCCCCAGAGGATCACAACCACTTGTAGGATCTTTAAGACAGCAAAGCAAGTAGAGATCAAAAACTAGTATTTCCTTCCTGCACCTCAGTCATCCTCACGATAATCACCAACCATCTCTGGTGTCAGTAATTTACAGTAAAAATAAAGTAACAAATAGCAGGATAATATCAGGCCTTGATACCTGATGAAATGAAAGCTAAATTAGCACAATAATCCTTGAAGATCCTAAGCACCTTCTCAAGGAGCCTGACACCAGCTTATACAGGCAAGGGGGAAAAAAAAAGTGTATAAAATTAGCTTCAATGGGATAATGCAACAAAAGCAAAAGAAAGTTGAGCCTCCGTATCACCACATAGCTATCCTTTGCAATATTTCAAATGATTTTACAGTTCCTCTGACAGGTATGTACATAGACACCTCTCAGCAAATGACACTGGATATATACATGCTTAATCCCCTACTTGCAACGTCGAGACAGAATTCTTCCCCTTAGGCCTTTTCAGTTATTACAATTAGTCCATGTGAAGTTACCTTTGATAATCTTAGGAGATAATAACTGGTGGGGGGGAAAAAGTGCAACAGAACATCCGACAATTACAGGGTTTGGGTAGGGGATTTCTGTAGAGCTGACAAAAAAGAAAAGAGAAAAAAAAAAAACCTAATGTACAAAACGGTGATAGTGTTGCTCTCCCTGCTATGACCCTTGATGGATGGTCTCCGATGCCAGAGGCAACAGCTTCAGCCATTTACTGACACAACAGGACAAACCATGCCAGGGAAGACATTTTTCCCTTGAAAAAGGAGACTGCTCTTAAAGCTGCCCACAGATTTTTAAAGCTGGATGGGACCATTATACCAGAAGTACCCCGTGATAACATAAAGCCAAAAATTTGCCCAGTGCTTCAGAGCTCCAAACCCAGAGTCTTCAGAATGGCCTCAAAATGAAAGAACTGAAGAGGCCCCATGAATGACAACAGAGCAACTGTAGATGTTCAGGTTCCCTGAAAGCCTTGTAAAGGTCCCACATTTACAGAAGCCTTTTCCACCTACAGCCCTCTCAAAAGAGATTATATTACCTTATGACAAGGAAAAACTGTGAGTTCGCTGGTAGTCTCTCTATTAAACAAATTGTCTGAAAATTAACTTTACCTGGTATCGATACTGAGAGGACCTTTTTCCCCTTCCCCCAGTACCAACTATCAACTTGTAAAATGTTCAAGGCAGATCAAAGAACTTCCCCAGAACTATTAGGACCTTCACAGATAAACAGATTTTGAAACCAGAGGGACAAGCGTGACCACTGCCAAATCTGGCTCCCCATTAAAACCAGTTTAGGAAGAAAGGAATGGGACGGTTAGCTTAATGTCCAGCCTAATCTGTCTTGCCCTGAATAGCACAACCAACAAAATAAAGCAAAAGCAAATCGGTCTGACTTTGACATTCCCTGTAGATTTTCAGCCTGAAATGAAAAGAGACGATCACAGAGCTCCTCATTTCTGGACCATGTTTGCTGCTATGAAAAGTAGGAGACCAAAGATCTGCACATGAAATATTCTCTAGTTTTGTGAGTCTCTTACTACTGCTCAGGGTTCACTACACAACCAGTTGTAAGAGTCAGAAACATTTGGCAGGATTTAAAAGATGATTGTGTGTTTTAAAAAAAAAAATCACAAGACCAGAATGTAAGAACATAAATCATAGAATCGTCTAGGTTGGAAGAGACCCTTGGGATCATAGAGTCCATCTACCCTACTCTACAAAGTTCTCCCCTACACCATATCCCCCAATACCACATCTAAACGGCTCTTAAACACATCCAGGGATGGTGACTCAACCACCTCCCTGGGCAGCCTATTCCAATGCCCGACCACTCTTTCCATGAAGAATTCTTTCCTAATGTTCAGTCTGAACCTACCCTGTTGGAGCTTGAAATCACATCCTAAAAACTGACTCTCAAAGGAAAAGTGGCAGATGAGCTATCATCTACCCCTATATAATGAACGAAAATCAGAGGAACATCTTTTGATCCCTGATGAATTACAATTTTGCTAATGATTAAGATTCCTCTACAGCAAGAAGATGCCTTTACAGCTTCTTCCCTCACCTGGGCCTCTTTCTGGAGAATTTACCGAGCAGTAGGTGCTAAAAGAAGCAAAATCCCCTCACCAGTTCTTGTTAGCTGGGCATCTGAAGACCTTCCTAAAGCTCTTTGCTGTACTAGAAGTCCAGTTTATACACATGTAATATACTGCATATGTCGTGAAGAACATGTGTTTTTCAAAATATAGCAACATATCGTACACAGGAAAAATAAAGGGAGAGGATAAATAATGACAACATCCAACTTATGGCCCAGCAGCGGAATGACCCATAACTTATGAGAAACAGAGTCCAGAACCACGATGGGCCTGGGCTCACTCTGCTGGGGAAGGCACCGTGCTCCACTACTGCATGCACGAGAATGCAGGCTGTTACCCCACACCAGGTTTCAATTATTCATCTCTTACTCAACTTCAGACTTACTAATTTAAAAGGATACAATTTTAACAATAAATCTCGTGGACAGTGTTAATTAAAAGCTAAATCTTTCCCTGATCTGGACTTCCAAAGTCTATGAGAATGTTCACAGCCCATTTATTTATTCCAGCATTGTGTCAGTTATTAAATTACAGTAAATTAAAAACACAGTGACAGACCAATAGCTAAAATAAGTGAGGCTTGTTGCATCTCACTTACAAAGGTTGCCAGAGTCGGGCTCTGTCGGGCTGCCAAGAAAAGTGAATGTAGAAGCAAGGGGCCCTCAGTTCAAAGATGTTCTATCAAGAACACGAAGTGTTTCACCCTGAGAGGTGCCAGCAGCCCGCCACTCCCAGGTTAATCCTACCGGGCAAAGGGACCGTGCTCTCAAACCACAACTCCAGACCATTCAGAGCTGGAAAAAGCATCGGCAACACCACTGAGCTGCCCCACATATTAGAAAGGAAATCGACGAGGAGGCTCAAACCTCATGAGCATCCACAGCAGCTCGAAGGGGGCCAGCTTCGCACCAGCCGGCGCTGACGCCCCGCTAATTACAGCCAACACAACTCTCCTGCCCAGCAGCAGCAAAATACACCCAATGCCCTGCCGGCCCTGAACAAAAGAAAAACCCACTTGGAAATTCAGATTTAATCGTTGGCTGATAGTTACTTCTAAACTACCACATTTTCACTTCTAATTACCAACTTCCCTCTCCCCTGCCATGTCCTCAGCTGTGGGATGGTACTAGCCCTCCAGGGCTACTCAGCTCTCAGGGGAGCTCTGGGCTTCTACTCTTCATAAAAAAGCAAAGGGCACTCACAAAAAAAAACTGGTAATTTTTTTTTCATAAAAAAGCAAAGGGCACTCATTTGGAGAAGGGTTTTAAACGTAGGGAGAGAAAATAATTCAAGACACTAGAATAATAAGTCAGTGGTCAGAAGAAAAGATCCATCCAGTGTTATCCTGTGACCTTTTGAAAGCATTTAATGACATAAATCCCATTTCTCTGACAATTGACTGGGAATTAAATGACCTCTTGTCATTCGGGGCAAAACACACTGAAAGCTCAACATAGTGCTCTCTACACTCAGCTTGTTCTGGAGAAAGAGAGATGCCTCCATCATGCTACAAATTTTCACGAAATTCACAGAGATAACGTATTCTAAAAAAAAAAAATAAATATCAAAACATGTGGAATGAATAATTAACATAAAAAACGTAAAATTAAAAACTGAAGCATACCGAATGCTTGTTACTTATACAGCACATCAAGTATTTCAGAGTAAACAAAACAATTACAAAGATACTTCCTTTTATTTGAAGCCAAGTTAATTTTGGAGAAGAGATGTTCAACTATGATAACTGACCTCTTACAGGAAAAACTGGGAGAGGCAAAAGCTGCTGTAAATAGAGTGTAGACTCCACAGCGCTCAGATATACAGTAATTCTATAAAGGTGTCGCAGATGAGAGTGGAAGAGAAAGACGAGGTAAGAGCAGTTTTGCAAAGAGGACTTCAGTGGGTCAAAAAAGGATCTAACCTTAGTTCTAACACCAATTCTTTTATTGTCATTTGGCCAAGCTTCTGGTCTGGCTTCTCCTGCAGACCACTCTGTGTACACAACTACACTGATCTTTGGGGACAGAATTACCAAAACTGAATTCAACAGAAAGAAAACAAACCCCCTCTCTAAGTTACATATTCCACAAACGTATGTATTCTCAGCACCGAAGCACAGAGTTTCTCTGGATGTTATATGTTATTATGTTCTGTATCCACCACCCACAACATGGACAATCTCAGGCAGGACACCACCCTTGCACCATCGATCCTTTAAAGCATGGCTTAGCATCTTCAGGGGGAACCGTGCCACCTCCTTCAGAGGACAAAATAGCTATCTCTTAGGAGGAACTCTCACGCTGTGAATCGGGAAGTGCGTATCCTTCCAAAGATCATCTCAAGCTCTGAGGGTAAGGAAAGCACACCCTCACACATCTCCCGTCTCCGGAGGGAATCTGCGATGAAGTTACAAAGTTGCCGAACATTTTTTCCCTTGCTTATCTCTGATCTTTCAATTTCCCATGGCCTGCTGCTGTGCTCCGACACAGAGCTTCACCACCCCGTCTCTTTCCCAGATCCGTGTGGAGCAGATGTTCAGACCTCTGCGGCAGACGGAGCAGAGCATCTGGGAACGGGACAGGAGCAGGCACAGCTCGGAGGAAAGGAGCAGGAGGTCACAGGAAACCATCGTGAGGTATCAGTTTCAACATACGACCTGGCCAGTTTGGAAAAAAAAAAAACAAAAAAAACCCTCCTAATAAAACGCAGGCTTCCACTAACCGCTTTCTCAAGAAGTCACCTAGTTATGGAACTTTACCATCACGTACTGGGATGGCTGAGTCCTACTGTAAACCTAGTACCGAGAGTCTGTCACTGAGTGACAGCGTGTCTTTGCACAACACGAGGCAGAACAGAGCATCAGCAGCTGTTACAAAAAACACACAACATCTGCACAAAGTTACCAGCACTTTTGCTCGAGCTCTTTAGGAGGAGTGAGTCCTGCCTCTACACACGGAGACTTGCCTCAATTACTATATTTTTTTTTTAACCTTCCATGAGTTCTCCTTTCCCTTGGGCCTTCCCAAAGCACCACGAGGACGCTCAGGCTTCTTGCCTCCACCAGGAGAACACAAAGCCCCGGGTGGGTTAAGCCGTGCCTGGACCATCACTACTGGACTGGCACGTAACTGTCCCTATCCAGAGGACAGGGACACACTGCCCAGACCTTGCCAACATCAGCGATACAGGATATTTCCTGGACGAGACAATTTTTTTCTGTTGTTCTTCAATCCCCCGTGCTCCGTAGCACCTCACTGATCAAACACAACCAGAGCCTCTGTGCAGCCCTCTGAAGGGATTTTTGTTAAAAGAGGATATCAAGTACAATTACCCCGTGGAACTGGGTAGAAGTAACAAAGCAGGCTTGACCTAGGCTTTCTTCTGCTTTAGAGCCCATTTCATGCCTTCGGCATGAACTCCAGCTAATGACTTGTTGAAATACATTAGAGAAAGCCTCTCATTGTACACAGCACCGCAGAAACACAGTACTGGCCACACAATTAATTTACACCTCTCGGTTCCACCACGACGGCAGTGATGTGGCTTTCTCTTCCTGCTAGTGACCACTCTGTATGATTTTTTCGGGAATCGTCTTTAACTAGTAATCCTCCAAATTCCCGTCCATCCCAGCAATAGGCACCGTGGGATTCATTTCACATGTCACTTGCCATTTCCTTCCATCGACCGCTCTGCAGATTTACTTGGAAACGGTGGCACTCCGACGTCTCCACTCCAGAAGGAGATCCTAGAAAGCAATCTTCCTCACTACAGGATGCTGGCATGGAAGTATGCTGAGAAGACTGCATTATTGCTTTCCCTCACCAAAGGGTTCCTTTCTAAAGCTACTTCTTTTTCCCAAGCTCTCTGACTTTGGCGGAGCACCATTTTCAATATCACATTGCATTAGATTCCAAATGTATGCAAGTTCTTTTCATTTACATTATAATCCCACAAGGACCTACAAGAACTTTACTATTAAATAATGGTAATATTTAGAATTTTATTATTAGATAAGACACACTAGTGGTATCTATTTAAGCTGAAATCATGCCATTTTTTCACCTTCACAAACTTCATAGCCCTTCTATGCATTTTGTCATTTCAGCCCAACTAAAAGACATTAAAGATGACCAAGCCTCTCATGTGCTACGCTCCTGGCAAGGGAGGGGGCAGTGACTCTGCTTGTAAAAAGCCAGAAAAATTTACAACTTCTTCTGCAGCACCCGATCAAATGAAATTTTACACCAAATGTAATATTTCAGGAATTTTAGAGCGCTCTTCACTCATCATAAAGCATTTAAAACTGCAACCACCAAACCTACAGAAGCATCCTTCAGCTAACACCAGTATTCTGTTATCACTTCCAAAGAATCATAGACAATTGCTCTCATTAATTAATTTCACTATTGTTTTCATTTATAAATAAGCAGATTGATTGACTCTTAATATCTCCACAATTAGAACGGAAAAGAAACCAGGGTAGAATAAGCCCTACAAAGTCACTTAACTATTCAACTGCTGCCCAAGCCCCAATCAATCCAAAATTTCTTTAAGCTCTGCTTCAGGGAGTCGGTTCCCCAGCTCCCCCAGTGCCACACCACCCACACCACTGGAAACTGCTGCTTCCTACCATAAAACCAGATTCAGATTTCATATAAACCTTCCCTCTGCTTCCAAGCGCAAGAGAATGTCATAAGACAACAGCCCCAGTTTGCTAATTTTTAAAAGCGGAAACTTGGATCAAAGCACCTTAACGATAAAATAATTTCATTTGATATTCATTTAAGTGTCTCAATACCGGGGAGTCGCTGTCACAAGCTGCATTATCACCATCACACCTCTACCTACACCCAGCTGGGTGTGAGACTTGCCAGCTTTGCCAAAACCTCGGGGTTTTTTTTCTTCAGGGAGGGACTTCATCAGGGAAATACCAACACCTGGATGCTTGCAGCAAGGCAAGAACATCCCACGGAAAGAGTAGATAAAACCCAGAACTTTACAGCTGAAACTAACAATGGCTTACATCTACCAGGTCACTAAGAAAACGTTTCCTAAGATACAAAATTTCAAAAAACATGCACAATTGCATGAACGTAAAATTTGCAATTGAGGATTGACTGAGATTTTTTTCCAGGGCTTGGCGATCAAAAAGTTTTGACTTTTTATTTTGTATTAGTTAACTTTCTAGATATTTCTCACTTGCAGAACAATTGCTGTGTGGAAAGCAGCTGCATTTAGTTAGAGACTTTTTTTTTTTTTTTAAAGAGTTTTCAACTCTGAGGTGCTCTCCTGAGTCTCAGAAGACGGCTGCATTACTACATGTGTTTCCAAAGAGTAGTATCTAGTGTCACACCTCAGGGAAGCTTGCTTTTTTTTTTTTCCTCCTCTCTTTTTGCCTAGATTTAGGTATTTGTATTTAAAATCCATACACAAGCTTTAAAACGCTCCCCTGCCCCATCCCATTTGCAATGCTTTAAGATCCTGTGGGCACATTATCAACAGAGCAGCTTCAGCAGATGTTAATTATGGAAACAAAGAAATGATGTCCTGAAGATAATTTGCTGATACTTTGAGCAACTTTTGTCAAGAAATGCGAGACTACAATCACGGTTAAGTCAAACAGTGACATCTCCTCTCATCCTCTTATGGGATTATGGCAACAAAAGCATTTTGTTTGTTTGTAAACTCATAAGTGGATAGGGGCTGAAACAGCAGCCTGTTGACCTATGGACAAAACAATTAACCACTGGGGTATCAGAGGGACTAATCAAGAGCTGTGGAACTTTATCTCACAAGAGGCAACTTTCAAGGAAATCAACAGTACCCTCTATAATCTAAAACATAATTTAGAAATCTGCGGTTTTACCATGTGCTTTTAAAATGCATTTATACTATTCACGCTTATTCCATTGTAACTCCTCACAATATTACATGATACAGAATAATAATAATAAAGCTGAAGTGGTAACATTCATAGTCACATACTGTGAAGAATGAAAAAATATCCAAGTTAGAGAGTTCCTGTTACTTACATTCGCTTTAACTTTGTGGTTTTATCAGGACATTCAGGTCAGCCTGTGAGCACCCTTGGGAAGAGCACGCATTAAAGACAGCATAGATGTCCAAAGGAAAATGCGCTTTTTGTTTTGTTTTGCTCTCTACAAGGAAAGGTCACTGACAAAAAGGAAGCAGCAGGAGACAGGGAGAAAAAGTGAAGAGGAAAAGGCAAAAAAAGAGCTTTTGGAAGGCAACAGAGATAAAGAGTTTTGGTCACTTGACAGTATGTCAATGAAAAGGACGACTCAGTAATAACGCCCCCAGAGGAGATGTGACAATGGCTGTGCAGGTTCCTGACCTCCAAGCAGATACAACCTCTGACTTTGTCCTACTGAGCTGCATCAGCCTTGCTCGCACGAGGCCGTTTGTGCACATCTGTATACGTTTACTGGATCAGCGTGTCAAACTGGGAAGTCATGCCTTCTTCACAGATGTTTGGACCAAGCACAGCACAATGAGGCTCTGATCCTTCTGGACCTCGGGGAACTGACAGCCCAGACTACCCTGTGATATTGTGTAGACCCTCAGATCTTGGACTCCCAGCCCATCTTTTCTGGTAGTAGAACTTAAGCTACTACCAGGGATGGACTTCCACTGCAGTCCTTATTTGACATGCCTGGAAAGAAAAAGGTCTTTTACTTACTTAGTGGCCCCTGTTCTTACCTTTTTGAAAACATGAGGGTAAAAGGGTAGGAATTGAAGGGTTCTGTATGGTTGGTTGGGTTTCTGTTGGAGCAAGATCTATTACCCAGGCACTACAGTCATCTTAAAGAAATTTGTAAAGCACTCTATAATAGGACTTTTGTTTGTTTGTTTAATTAGAACATTAGATGTTCAGGTTCCCTTATTCTTCTACAAAACCTAGATCCTTAACAAGCTTGGGGGAAAACGTAGTATGTGGGTGTAACATAGGTGATAGATGTCTATCTATAAAAAAGTAAATAAATCACTTGATCTGGCCATGAGTCAACATTGTAAGCTTTTGCCAAAGATATCACTTAAAATACAGGAAATATTTCACTGTGGAAAGTAATTGTGCAAAATGACTATATTAATAGTCATACATAAAGGTGAATTCATATAATGAAAGCTAGTTCCCAGCAGAATCCATAGTAAATAAAAACCAGCCAGTTTTAGACGCAACATGATCAGTTGCTTTATGTTTGTAGGGCGTTTTCCCCTCAAGGTTCTTTCAACCCCACAAAATTTCATATTATAATCCTAAAGTTTTGAACTTATCTGAAAAGCAGGAAAAAAGATGGCCTGTCTTCCCCCCTCACCCCTCTCTCCTTTTAAAAATACAGCTATTTGTTAAGCACATACAGCATTCCCCGGAGACACTAGAAAATGACATTTTTCCCATTGAGATGTCATGGAGATTTCCTTCCCTAAGCTAGAACATCATCCAGCCATTGAATCCGCACCAGGAGACGCCTGCATCCAACCGAGTCGCACTGCGATATCTGGGAGTCACTCCAGCAGATCCAGTACCTAACACGCAGCCCCAGGTAGCGGCACCAGTAGGGACACACTGGAACATGGAGAGAAATCCAGGCACAGGCACACGACAGGAGCGTTCTCTCTGCTAGCTACGGCTGAATCTTTAAAGGCAGTTACCCCACAATATCTGCAATTTGGCTTAGAGGTTTTAAAATCACAGCTTTTTCAGTTCTGAAATGCTGCGAAGTATTGAAACTCCACAGCTTTATCTCTTCAGCGTTCACTTTCTACCCTTCTTTAAATCCTAAATACGGCCACATTATCAACCAGGACGTTTCAGAAGCAGCTTGTGATTTAAGTACCCACCAGAAAATACCTTCAAGGAGACGGAGTGTGTGAATATTCACCTCTCACAGAAATTCTCATGCAGGCGTCCAAAAGCACTGCTCACTTTTTACTGACTTGGCCTCAGAAATCGGCCCTTCTTGCCTAATTCCATCTAGGTCCCTTTATGCATGTGCTACGCTTTAAAGGTAAATCATTTGCAAAAGGCTGAAATCGAGCCCCTAATAAAACAGAGGGATCGCAAAATAAATATTGCTTGTTAAAATTCAATCAAACAGGCTTTCTTTAAGGTTATTGCTTAAAAATGTATATATATATATTTAAAAACCCCAACTTCTTGGAAGCCTACATACAAGGGGGATGAGATGGCAAAACACCCCCCAAAGCTGGAGGCAGAGGAGAAGTCATGGTTGATAACGCCACCTCGGGAGCCATAAATCACGTATCAAAAGCGGGATCGCCTGGGAACGCTTACACTTCGCCCGTAACTCCGCCGAACACTTGGAAAGGCTTTTTTACGAAGCAATTAAACACAGACCGAGTATAAAACTCGGAGTTCGTTAACGGGAAGGTGGCGGGGGG
>JAHREE010000212.1:674078-691642 GCA_033628505.1 Tringa tobata
AGCTGGGGAGGGACTCTGGATCAGGGAGGGGAGCCATAGGAGGAGGGTAAGGGTTTGACCCTGAAAGAGGGGAGATGGAGCTGAGATGTGGGGAAGAACTTGTTTGGTGTGAGGGTGGTGAGAGCCTGGCCCAGGTTGCCCAGAGAAGCTGTGGCTGCCCCATCCCTGGAGGGGTTCAAGGCCAGGTTGGAGGGGGCTTGGAGCAACCTGGCCTGGTGGGAAGTGGCACTGGAAGAGCTTTAGGATCCTTTCCAACCTAAACCATTCTGTGAAGGTACCAGTCGGGGTTACCATCACCTCCTCTCTTCATTTCCCAAGGGTCTTCCACTCATACAGTAAATGACAGCTGGGATACCTTGTTGGCAAACTTCACCAAGGAAGAGTTCTAGTGTTCTACTTTTTAGACCATTTCTGTTCAAAGTGGAGGAATGAGGGGTGTGGAAAAGTGATTTCCCAACTGTTCTTCATACAGGAGTTGGTAGTCAATAGTGTCTAATTTCCCCCTCACAACATTTCCAATTTACTTGATCTCTCCTGCTCTTCCTGTCAGTCAGGCTCTCAGAAGTCCAGTTTGCATCTTAGGAATAATTTTTCAACCCTCTCTGCCTTAGTGAAATCAATATGTAATACACTAATTTACCATAGTTTAGCCTTTATATTAAAAAAAAAAAATTAAGATGCCTACCTGAAAAGGAGTCAAGTATAGCTACTGCATGACATCTAAAACCTCTCCTTCCCCCATTCTCCCACAGGTCTCACCCTGGGCTGTTGACCATCCCCAGGAGTTTCCTGCACATGGCCTCAGGACAAGGGCTCGATCAGCCCATGACACAGTGCCCACAGCCAGACCTCAAACAGGCTTTTCCTTCACACTGGTGATGGGAAGCCAAGCTTTGTGGGCAGGAGGGTTGCAGTTCCAAATTCCCATACATTATCTCACAGCTGTGACCCTGGTCCGGCAGATTCGACAATCGATAACGCTGTTTTGAGTTGAAGGACACCCCTAAAGCTGGTCAAAGCTACGAGGAGTGACAACTACTTCCCATTCAGGAGAACCATCACATTCCTGGGATGCTTGGATTAGGTTTAGGGTTTCAAAAGTCAGCAACTGTTTAATAAAAAAGTTCATAAGCAGAGTGGAAACAAGGACAAGATTAAAGGAATTTCCTCCTCGCTTCCTGCTAGATCAGATCCCACCCCTCTTCGGCTTGCTTTCTGCCATATGAATCTTGTATTTCTTGTCAGACGCTACTAGAGACTGAAGAGGAGCAACAAACCCAGATAAGCATCTGTCTGCGTGTTCAGGAACGAGAATGAGGTCTGAAACCACCTCCTCCTCGCAGATGCACACACTCCTCCTCAGACCAAGGAGGACAATGACACGTGATTATCCACTTCCTAGTGAAAACACAGCCGTGCTGCCACCTCCCCCCCCTTTCCCAATCATAGTTTCCCTGAGATGTTCTTTGTGTCAGCTCCAGCAGTTGCACAGCCACACAGGACCTGCCCTTTCAGCAGCACTATGAGCTTTGGCCAGCTCAAACCCACCACAAAGCCAAGCTCATCCATACCAGCCAGAGCCAATTCTGAGCAAGGTTGGGAAGGACCCACACCATTGGCAGCCACATGGTCTTCCCAGTCCTGCACGTTTTTCTGACACAAAGAACCAGGAGCTGAGATGGTTCGAGAGGTAAGCTGAGAGACAGTTACCTCTTCAAGAGGTTTAGGTCCTTAACTACCAGTTTAGGTACAAATAACTACTTTGAAGTACCTTTTTCTCAGGGCATATTAAATGCCCTTTGGTCCTTAAGGGACAGGGAGTTGAAGGGGTGTCACATCCAGAACGATGGGGCCCTCACCAGCCAGAGTGTGTCCTCTTACCCCCAGCCAAGGTGAACAAGGCAGGTGCAGGTCCAACCAAGAGTCTGGATCATCAGGAGAATTTGTGATGATGAGGCAGGTCTGAGATCAAGCTGAGAAATCACCTGCAGGGCAGGATCCCTTCCAGCAAAGGGCATAAGGACACAGCCCAATGATTGCCAGGCAGGTCCATGGGGATAAGACAGGTCTGGGGTCAAGCAGCGAAGTCACGCCACATGTCCAGACTCACAGTGTCCATAGCCAGGCACGGGGATGTTGGAGTCACACACTACTACTCCTCAAACACAGCTCAGGCAGGGGCTAAGGGGGGGTCCAGGGCTGAGCTTAAGTAGAGCCTCTGGGCAAGGGTGGGGTTGGAAGCCCCAGATGAGGCTGGTCAGTCATTAAGAGCTATGAGTGCCCTCAGGGACCTGACACATTTCATCTCGATAGAGGAATACTAGAGCTCATGCCAGTGAGAAGGTCAGGCCGTGCAGCTGGGATAGGATTTCTGCAGCACCAGCCCAGGCTTGCCTGCCCTGACCCTCCCAGGTGACATTTCAAGTCACTTCTCAGCTGATCTAACAGCAAGCTGCCAGCAATAAAAAAAAAAAAACTCTTTTGTTTCCTGTGTGTTCAGCCGGGCAAGTCCTTCAGCCAACTGGTCCCATGGAAAACTGACCCTCTGAAGAGAGAGAAGAAGAGCGATGTTCCTCCAGATCGGCCAGCTGGGTCAGCTTCCCCTACAGCTGCTGGGGTGTCACATCCAGCAAAGGCGAGATTTTGGGGGTGTCCAGGGGTGGGTTAGGAGCAGCTGAACCACTGCTTTTGGCAGAAACTTTTTTAGCCGTAGCACCAAAGTGCTTCCCTAGTCTCGTGTAGTGAAGGAAGATGTCCCTGAGGTCCAGATTCCTCTGAGCTGGGCACTGGGGTAACCCACGGCGGGTGCCCAAGGGTACAAAAGAAGTCGATGGAAGATGGGGAAACTACATGCAAATTCCCCAAGTCTTGAATTAGCTTCTAAGTGTTAGATACATGCAGCGTGAAAGGATAAATCATGTATAATTAAAAAACAAACCACTTATTTTTAGTTGCAGATCTACCAAAGTGCATGCAATTAGCAAATATAAATCACTTCCTGGCTTGAAGACTGTTCAGTGCAGCACATAAATGAAAGTTAAAACATACGTTTGGGAATACATGGTACATCTGCTCTCAATCTGCAGCATTTTGAAATCAATACAAATATTCTCCCTACTTTTTCTTTAACATGCTGCAGTCTGTCATACCACAGTGGAAGAACTAAAAATACATTAAACAAAGGAACTAGAGTGGACGCAGCCCGAAACGCCGTAAAATGAATAGCGCAGAGTATTCATAACGATGTGACAGCAAAAAGTAGTCGAGGTAAGGATAAGCACTGGCTTGGGAGGACAAATTGGAGAGAGTTTCTCCTACATGGTCTGCAGGAGGCTTCAGAGATGTAATGCGCAGATAAAGCTCCAGAAGGTGACTCTGGGGAGAAGAATCCACTGTTTGATGCATGTCTACATATTTTAAAACAAGGAAAGGCTTGTAGTCAATATCTTTGTGGAATTAGTTCCCGCAGGGAAAATGTATCACACACAAAACTTTTTTTATTCTTTTTTTTTTTTAATGAAAAGATAGCAAAGAAGCTGACTGTCTGGGAATGATTTGTAAGTACAATAAACCTCACAAGAGGATGATAAGCAAAATATTGTACGAGAATAGTGTCAGAAGTACAGCAAAATAGAAGAGAAGCATTACACATTTGTAGTCACTGACAATGGGTGTTCTTAAGTATCATGTCACATTATAAAAGAATCCTTGTTTTCCTTTCCATCTTTCACTAAATACTCCTATTAATCCATACCAGATTTTTTTCATTCAACCGTTTGAGGCCATATCAATCATCCTTTGCCCATTTGGATTTCAGCGAGGATTACACCAATCTGTTCAGGCTTCCAGAGTGGAACGTGGAGATGAGGTTGGAACTGCCCGTGGATTCCTGGAATCTGTGCATCCACAGAAAGGCCACGTGTAAACCTGATCTCACTGCTGATTTTTAAATGCTGGCATAACTTGGAAAACAACGATTTCTGGTGCTTTTAAAAGACTGTAGATTTACTCATGTCTTACACTGTCAATTCTTTAGAGTAGGAATTCTGTCTAACTTACGTGAAGGCGTTGTCTGACGATGCATCCTTCGTTTTCTAGCCGAGTTCTCAGGAGCGAGTGCAGTACAAATAATAACCTGTTTCTTTAAAAGGAACAGGAAGCTATGAGTGTAAATTTTCTGAATTCTCTGAAAAAATTCAGCCACTATATAGAGAACAGGCGTGTACAAGACAGACATAGATCGTGCTACACATTTTTTTCCAGCAAGTTATGTGTCTTGTAAAAGTCTGTTGTGGACAGTTTAAGAAATACAGATGCATGTGAAAAATTTTACTTTATACGATCATGTAGAAAAAAGCTTTCCCTTTTGTTCATAATTGTACGAGGAAATGGTTGATAAAACCTAATGATCATGACAGAATGCTGTTAAGCAATTAAGGCTGGTTTCGGCATTTGTGTTTTCAGCAGGAGTAAGAAAAGACACTAGAGCCAGAGAGGCAACATCTTGCGCTGGATGCATTGTTTTAGGTTCTTGTCAGGATGTCTCCTGACATGCCTTTCACTGCTGACACGGGGGAATAGCTGAAGGTATGTCCATAGGTAGTGGAATACGCACCCCCTGCCGTGGAGCTCTTTTTATTCCGAAGGCAACAGGTTGGGTCCAGCGTTTGTGCTGGGCTGTGCAGCAGCTCTGTCTCCTGCTCGAGCTGAATTTTTTTTCTTTGCCTGAAGAGGAAAGCAAAGGGCAGGCTCTCTGTAGGGAGCCAAGGAAGAGGGCACCGTCAGGGGTCAGAGGACAGGTTGTAGCCCTGGGGAACGACAGAGGGAGTATCAGGAGGTGCAGCACGATCTTGTTCAGATAATCTAGTCCGGTCTGTGATCTGGGAGTACTTTGAAAATTGGCAGGAGGCTGTGGAAAAGATAAAAGGAAAAGCCTTGAAATAGACCACAATTCTCTCCCTTTCATATGTGTATTACACTGGAATTTTATATATATAGCAGAAGGACTCTGTTCTTTATATCCTTGAATTATATACTTCCATAACATGTAATGTTACCCTTCTGGAAAAACGAGGGTGATAGAATGGGACACAAACACCAGCAACTACTTAATAGCATATGCAAATATTAGCCTGCTTATTATGTATTCTTTTTGTTGTCATTATTACTACTTTTTTTTTTGAAACTATGTGTTGGCACCCCAGGATTTCATTACATTCTATATCCATTGTGCTGGGCACTTTCAAAGCATTAATTGAACAACCAGACGTGGTACCGAGCAGGATGGGCAACGGCAGAAGCGTGTGACGGCGACGCTTCCAAAGAGTCACACAGGCTGGTTATTTACATTTCAGACGCTGAGCTTTGTAGGTATCCTTTGGGAGGAAAGAGCTGCAATGGTTTTATCTCTGACTTTCTCATTAGCCCCAGAAGTGAGCCTTGAAAAGAAGGCAGTGGATTTACAGCTTAGTTCAGGCGTGACCGGGTTGTACTTTTGCAAAATATCTCAGGTAATTTCAGGTGAAACTCCTCATTAGCTTCAAAAGGGCCACGAGTCCTCTTGCAGAGTTTGTTTGCTTCATCTAAAAGGAATTAATTAACCCAATCCTCAAAAATCTGATTCCAGGAGAAGGTTAGTAAGGTAATAGTTTGGAAAACAACTGATACTACCCTCAACTCTCTTAGTCCATGCCTTACACTGTTTGCAGGTAGCCCCAGACCAACTTGCAGTAGGCCACCCTGCCGGGAAGGGCCGCAGCAGTCAGCAGTGTGAACATGGGAGATTTCACCACCTTCCTAAAACAATATCATCTTTGTTGCCAGACGTGTCAAGCAGTGAAATACTTCAGTCATTAGAGGAAGAAGAATGTCACAATTTTTGCAGGAGACAAATAGATTCCAGGATTCGTGGTTTGACAGGTTAATAAGAAGGCCTGTACGTTCGCCGTTCCAATTTATTCATTTCTAAGCCTACACAGGGATTTTGTTAGGGATTTGGCATCTTAAACAGGTTTTTATTCCAACGACATTTCAATTCACCTTTAAGACTTTCAATTAAGACAAACAGGACTAGAGATCCGTCGGTGGAATTTGCATGGAAGTTAGCGGGGGCTTGGCAAAGCCATGATAGCGGAGTTTAGGTATCAGGTTTATAGACTTGTATCGTACTATCTAACATCTCGTATTTTCCACTCATTTTGCATGTAAAACTTTTATTGATATCAGCGTGAGTTTAGCACACCACTAAAATGGAGACTATGCCCCCAGGACACAGAATGATGTAAGGTACCCCCTTTCGTTATAACAATTTGGCTGCATTAAATCTTGATGTTGAATGTTTGGTTTAGTTCCCCCATAAACTTCGTCTGCTGGATTTATATATTTTGGCTCCTTTTATTTTGACTCTAGTGGCTGAATTTGCAACGGGCTTAAGTGAATGCAATTCCACTCACACCAGCAGCAAATCTGCAGCACAGTGGGTATTTCTGGTTACATAAATACGGGGCCTCATCTGGCAAGATGCTGAGTGGACTGACTTGGTCGGGTTTCTGTGAGATCCGAGAGCGCTCAGCACCTCGAGGGAGGAATTCCAGACCTTGCAGCAACCGAACCTCCCCACAGCGTGTCTGCGGGCATTTTCTATAGCCCTTTGTCCGAATCGGAGGACACAATACATTTGCTTATTGTCTTTTTCATCACAAACACAAAAGCTAAAATATTTCTTTTCCTGGCTCTTATAAAAGCGCACCTCTATCTGCAAGAAGAACTATGTAAATGATGAAGGTGATGGAGGGGTTTTTTTTTCCCTCCGTAGCTCTGTGAAATTTAGCTTTCACTCACATGGGTGTGGGGTTTTTTAAATAAAGCAGTATTTCAATAATGGCTTCAGTGGGATTTTTTAATTCTTTCGCTCTATTTAGAGGGGTTTTTTAAAATCCATTTCAATTCCAGTGAAAATGTCTCTGATCTGATAAAGGAGATGAAGTCACTGCCTAGGCTTACTATTTTATTTCCATAAGGTTTGAAAGTTTTGTTCCCTGCAGTGTTTTGGAGCCCAGGAGTATTCATCTGTTTTGTAAAAGGAAAGTTCTATGGAGCAACATTTGGTCACTGTTGTCTGAATTTCATTATTCTGTTCTCCAGACTAGCAGAGGGGAAAAGTGCAAGTTAGCTGGGTCACAGTCTGAAATGTGAGAGCAGGCAACTTTTTCTGAAGTTTATGGGAATGAAAGGAAATTTAATACCGTTCAAAAGAGAGATTTAAAGTTGCATCATGTGAAAACAATTGGAGAAGTTTAATCCCGAGGTCTTGGGTTATTTGGTAACTTACATGACCATTTGTCAGGCTGCAAAAGATGAAGTTGGCTTTGCCTCTGTTAAAAGTTGGCCTCCGTTTTGGAGTGGTATTGCAATGCCAAAGGAACAAATACAAGTTGTATTGGTTTTATAGACCACTACCAGCTCTATTCTTCTTTATCCTTTCAGCTCGTGACACGTCTGCTTGTCTCCTCTGGGTTGGCAGCGCAGATCTCCCACCGATCTCGGCAACACGTGCTGACAAGCCTTTCATGTAAAAGGGACTACAGAGCCTGACAGCTTCTTAGACTTTTAAAATGCTGAATACATATCCATAATTTAACCTTTACCTCTCACACTCATACATTTCATTGTATGGGGAATAAAAGCCATGGGACCCTGGGACGTAACTGAATACTTAGTGTTTTGTAATGTTTTTAGTGTATCATTTATGCTAAAGGATGTCGATTAAAACATTCTTTACATTTATATTACTTTCTGTGGAGTAAATTAAACTGAAAATCTACAGAGCTTTAAATGTGTAAAAATTCGAGATGTTTTCCAGAGTGTTCCGTCACAAATTCCATCAGCAAAATCTCTTGCTGCTAAGAAAATTGTCTTAAAAGGTAGCCTACGCCTCCTTGTGTCATCGCCTTCTCTGGTCACTGGTGCATCCTCTTGGGCTTTGGCATCCACCCCAGCATCTTCTGTTTGGCCATCACTCAAGGTCTCCCTACACAGATTTAAAATAATGATAATTCTTAATGGGGAAAAAAGAATGGGGTCAAAATAAAGACGACTTGTTTTCAAAGGACATTTCACGTGCTTTTAAAATACTGTTTTGAGGGAGGCAAGCCCCACAACATTAATTTTTAAGAAGATCTTTGGCTGCTCTCTCTCTCTTCTCTGCTGGGCGCTTTCTGGGGACAGTGACAAAAACTGCCAGTGTCTGCCTTTTCTGCAAACTCACCCGGTCGTACGGTAACGCCTCAGACACCCGCCCTGGAGTTCCACAAAGGGGATTTTAGTCAATGCTGAAAACCTGGACCAGAGGTGGGCTTGCAGATGTTGATCTTAAATATTGATCTTGAAGTCTTGTGTTCCCACACAGCGCTGCAAAAGAGAAATCTAGAAGGGGAAAAACATTAAGTACGGAGAAGACAGCAAGTTGAAAAACTCTGAAGGAGACTGAAGAGGAGGAAAAGCTGGAAACAAAGAAGGGAAAAAAGACAGGAGAAGAAATTCAAAGGTTAAGACGAAAGAAAGATCCAGCTGCTGAGCTACAAAACCATCACACGTAATTTTGCAGGAATTAGTGCGTCGTGAGAGGAATCTGTAGCACTTCCCTGGATCTAAGGAACAATTCCTGTGAAACACCCAGCGGTTCTGCTGTTCAGCATCAGCCCACTTGGTAATGGCAGAAAAAATTAGTAGTATGTTATTTCTGTCCGGGCTGAGGTATATTCTGTACCTTCTCTCTACCACACAATAAGTTTAACATGCACGCACAGGGGCATTCAGCTACTTAGTGGGTTTTCAAGGCCCGTATATAAAATTGAAAAATGCAGCTCAGCTGCTTTTTATAAGACATTTACAATAATCAGTTCAAAGCAGAACATACAATAGCTGCTTCAAAATTGACTTTGATTCCCTCTATGATAGAGAGCTCACCAGTACAGCCTGGTATTTGAAACCACTAATGTCTAGTTTAGTTTTTGCTGCTGTTTAATTTGCGTGGTTCTATTCCATCTCTTCTTTTTTATTTATTTTTTTTTTGTGAAAGCAGAAAAATAAAATGTCTTTCATTGCTAGTGCTGCCATAAATGTTATCAACAGTAAATGCTTGAAACGTTACCAGAAGCCCCACCTTCCCACCTGCTACTGCGGGCAAGATACTAATTAACAGCCCTGTACACGTAGCGTATTCTCGCTTGCAATTTTGCTTCGCAATAAAGTACAAAATCTACTTCCATTTACATTAAACATTTTGCTCAGTCAAAATAAAAAGCACAACAAGGAGGATGTTTATCCTGACCGTAAAGAAGTAGAAAGGTTGCCTTTTTCAAAATACCTCCCCTGATTGTCTCAAATCCAAAGGATTTGCCGAAGCGGCCGTGTCCCCGCAGCATCAGGAATCACCACCTGCCTTCGCCGGGGTGTGCTCACGGAGGAGAGCAGCCCCAGCGTCGCAGAGGGACATACTTGACACGGTTATGATGTAACAGCAATTCAAAATGTATTAATGATTTGCGGTAGATCAAGAGGTTGAATTTTAGCAGCACTTCATTAACCGATTTAAGGATTTCCTTAATAATTCCAATAATTGAATGGTCGACTCGCCCTGGCCTTTTGATCCTTGAGGAGTCAGCCCGACACAGGGGAGATGCTGGCCACCGCCCGTTGCCATCCAGGAGAGCTCAAAGGGTCTCGCTAGAATTGCTGCCTGAGATAATTGAGTACTTTCATAGAATCATAGAATCATAGAATGGTTAGAGTTGGAAGGGACCTTAAAGATCATCTAGTTCCAACCCCCCTGCCCTGGGCAGGGACACCTCCCACCACACCAGGTTGCTCAAAGCTCTATCCAGCCTGGCCTTGAACCCCTCCAGGGATGGGGCAGCCACAGCTTCTCTGGCCAACCTGTTCCAGGCTCTCACCACCCTCACAGGAAAGAATTTCTTCCTAATATCTAATCGAAATAATCGAACAGGCGATGGACAAGAGGAAACGGCCTCAAGTTGCATCAGGGGAGGTTTAGGATGGATAGTGGGGAAAATTTCTTCACTGAAGGAGTGGTGGAGTCACCATCCCTGGAGGGATTTCAAAGTCAGGCAGACGTGGTGCTGAGGGACATGGATCAGTGGGGGTTTGGGCAGTGCTGGGTTGGTGGTTGGACTCAATGATCTTAAAGGTCCCTTCCAACCCAGGCAATTCTAGAATTCCTCCGTCCCAGCTCTCAGCACGGATGGGAGATAAAGCTGTTTCCCATTTCACTAGCAGCTGTCTCCAGCGTCTTAACCCGCATTTATCAGATTTATTCTGCATAACTGGATCCTACCCCACCTTGCTCCTGGCTCCTCCCGGCCATCCAAGCCTTGCTGCCGCCGGGATCCACTGCCCGAGTCATCCTTCATGGACGGGCTGGAGCTGATCACTTCTGACGGTCCCCCGGCCTCGCCACGGGAGGTTAATGGCATTGTGAAGGGACACACGTGACTGCTAATTTGGTGCCAGAAACAACACAAGCACTCGGCTTGCGAACTTCCTAAACCCCTCCGCTTCCCTCCAGCTCCCCCCGTCTCCCAGGAGCGGTGGATAAACACGGAGTCAAATGATTCAAAGCTTCGCACGCTCACTCCTGTGACACAGGACTTTCTTTGCCCATTTATTCCATCTTCAACTTACCTTTTTTTTTTTTTTTAACCTTTTTTTTCTGCAGTGGACGTGAGGGGGTTCACCGGGACCTGAGAGAGCGGAGGACGGACCCCGAGGGAGCTGTACACCACGCTGGGAGCCACAGCACGTCTAAAAGTCACCCAAACAGCCCCCTCGAGGGAGCAGAGCATGAAAGGTTTTTAATTGTCCTTCCAGAATGGCTTTTCTAAAGGAGGGGAGGGAGCTGAACTGATGTGAAGTTGGTGCAAAGCCTTTCTAAGCAATGCTGTGATATTAAATAAAGTCATTAAATACAGCCCAGCTCCTGTAATGTTTTTATCTCATCCCGGTTACTTCTAGGGATGGATAAAAAGGTCAAAACGATGGCAAATTAAACATACCACATCCAGGATTTTGCTGTAGTTTCTCTGGTGAGGTGCACGGCATTGCTGCTTTGCCCGGGAGCCGGTGGGATACTGGGAGACATCACCAGTGCCCAGTCCCTGTGCACAGATGGCTGTTTTCCTGGGGTTCCTTTACCAAGATGATGCAAATTCCAACCCGTGCCATCGGAAACGGGAGGATGGATGTTTTAGCAACGACTTCAGATGCTGTATGAATCCATCCCAATGGCTTTGGCTCCTCTCACACGCTGTTACACAAGCCTGGAGCGCGCACCCGTGAGTTTCAGATCTGGGCTGTTACTCCTCGCTAGGATTCCTCACCCTAATTAACACTCAATTTGCTCCCTGTAATCAAGCTGTGTGTGAGTGTATCCGGGTGGAGAAGGGGAGTTTAGGGAACGGATGTGCAGGTGGGACACTGGGAGCAGCAGGTTCTGCGCTGCCACAGAAAGCCACTTCCCATAACGGGGAATGGGGCCGTTACCTCTGCTCATTCTGGGTCGTCATCACGACCCGTGACAACAGAGGCAGGAAAACCCAATCTGTTACTGGTTTGAGGCTTCTACACCTTCCAGTCTCCATCTTTAGCATATATGGGAGGGAATGCTAAGGGAAGGGATGAGAAGATGAGAAGCAGTTCTTCTGATGGTGGAGAAAGTGCAGAGAGACACGGGGAGGTGCTGGCAGTCTCACATGCCTGGGCACTGCGTGAAAACATTGAGGGGGGGAAAAAAACATAATTGGTTTATTTGATTTGATAATTGGCTTATTTAATTTGCAGTCACTTTCCTCGCCTGGGCATACTTGTCGGTGCTGTGATGGAAACACGCTGAATAACACGTACTCTTCACGGCAAAGCTGAAGGAACAGATTCTTTTTTCAAATGGTAACTGGAAATGTTGCCCAAAGCTCTGCCTGCTGAAGATCTGGGGGTTGGACTATGGGTTTATCACATGGAAATTCCCTACAGAAGCCAGCGTGGTGCAGCGTATTCCTGAGGTGTTTTAGCCAGTCTCCAGGTGACCTTCGGTTTGCCGGGCTGGGTTTCAGCTCTGTGCTCAGACTGTGCTTAGGGCACAGCTTGGCAGCCTGTGCACGCACGAAGGACCTCAAAGATGCAGTAATTTTTAATTGTGAATGAACACCCGGATTATAGATGAAATCAGGCTGAAGCGAGGTGTAGCAAGACCCTGGGTCCACGCGAGACCGCTGCCCCAAGAGTCCTTACCAATGCTGCCATCTAGAGAGAAGCAGCCCATCTCCCACAGGTGGAAGCAGCAGATCCTACAGAAGGAGGGGGATTCAGAGCTTTTCTGCCTCTCGCACAAGGGCTCGGGCTCTGACACCAGCGAGTAAAACCATCGCCCCGTGCACCCCTGGCTGCTGCTGGCTGCCAGCTCGCCTTCTGGAACGGCACCTCCACGAGACCCACCGAACTGGGAGGAGAGCTCACCCCGCGGCAGTTGGGTGGCCGGGCCCATTTCTGCTCCCTGCGCGGCCGCGGCCACGCTTGCTTTGGTCGGGGAGCTCTCTGTGATGCGTGTTCAGTTTTTGGGCAGTTGGAAACCGCCTGCAGAAATCGGATCCTGCATTACGTAAACTCGGGGTAGAGATTAAAACGCACACGACTCGGGAGGCATCTGGATCTAATCGGGCTCCTCCGGGACAGGAGCCTATAGCTTGAGTCTGAAGAGAAGCAAAGAGCGAGCAGGAGTAATTCTTGGTGCCAATACCCATCTGTGCAGAGGGGCCGAGCCTCTGCAAACACCTCTGTGGCCACGTCTTTGGCAAACGCAGCCCACGGAGCGCTGCACAGGCTGACCCCGTCTCTCCGCTGTTGCGCAGTCACTGCCTGGGAAGGAACCCGCTACATAACGTGGCCTGGGGGTAAAAGGGCACTTCCTGAGAAAATTCCAAGGAACTGAACCTCGGTGCGTAGAACGGAAGGTTCCCATACTCAGAGCCGAACCAGTTATCCTTAACCACTGGCCATTTTTCCTTCATTTGCTGTAAAATCACACGTGCTGGCACCCAGGCACCTGCCGAGAGCTACATCCCGCTCAGCAACCCAGCGAGCAAATCCATCCGGGCTTCCCAAAGAGCCATCTCTTGCCTGTAGCCATCTCCCTCTTCTGTGCGAGGCTCCAAATCCCAGGAGGAGAACGGGCAAGGCACAAACTGTCGATGGGGGCAAACAGTTCAAGCTCCACTTGAGCTTGTGGCACTTGTAGGAACGGTTGGAGGAACTGTAGCCGAGAGGAAGCTACGAGAGCGCGGGAAGCTTCGCATCTCCCTCTGAAGATGCTGAAGTCAGTTGGCAGCCCCAGGAGAGCAGAGCTGCGCGCCACCATCGAGCCCTCAGCGCCGTTCTGGGCAAGAGAGAGGTTTTTAATACAGAGTTTGACTGCAAAGCGCCCGCGGTTCCACCAGGAGGAACTCTGGGCTGACCTGCTTCAAAAAGAGGCCAACCATAAACTCTGGGGTCACTTGTTCACGCAACGCTTAAAAGGCAAATTGGAGCGGCCAAATTGTTTTTCCCCCCACTAATCCCAGCTTTCTGGTTTCCTGCTTTGTGGCTGGTGGCAAGGAACAAACCTCCGAGCCCCAACAAGGACCACGGCGCAGAGAACCACGGCTCTCCCCAACTCCTCCATGGCACACACTGTACATTGTCTAAGAGTATTTCTATAATCACTAATTCACATTGATTTCCAGTTTGCAAGATCAAACGTTTCTGTGCCGTACGTGTCCCTACAGAAGAAGCTGTCAAGTAGATTTAGGCTTGGGCTTTCAAGCTCTCAGAAGAAAGGAGACTCCCCAGATTAATTTGGAAGTTTCCCTTGCTGACGGCACCTGCCCTTTCCTGGCTGCTCCTCACGCTGCCATACCTGTTCATTTGGCAAAAGCCGCAGGAGCATCCATGCTAACGATGCCTGACACGTAATATGGGAATGCTGTCCTTCATTACAGCCCCAAAGACTCCAATTATTTCCTCCACTAAAACAATTAAAGATTTTCTCCGCTAAAACAGTTACAAACCTCTGCAGGTTAAGAGAGCGAGGAGTGAGCTGGCTCCTTGCTACAGAGCAGCGAAGAGAAGGCATTTTTATCACAGCCCAGTGCCAAGTGCTCCCAGGAAATGAGGGCTTCTATTAGAAACCTGTCTTTGCCAGTAAAAATACTGGCAAAAAGATCGGAAAGGAGTTTTCACAGCTGAGTCTTGTGAAGGGACACACGAGCAGAGATGTGACAAGGGGGGTGACCAGCAGCAGGGTTTGGTCCCGTGCCCCCGAGGGCTGCTCTGGGCTGAAGCAGCCCATGAGCCAGCGCCCCAGGGGGACGTGCGGTTGTTGCCACCCGGAGATGGGCTGGAAGTGAGGATTTACAAGTTCCATTACCCACCTCCAGATCCAGCCACACATCTCTTCGGGCAGAGGAGATCAAAGCTGAAGAGAGCACCCCAGCTCTCAGCCTGGAGGTGCCAGGATTGTGAAATTCCACTCTGATACACCTTTCACTTACGTGAGGATGTAGGTAATGAATATAAATTGACTGTATTTAACTTCTTTTTGCCAGGTTTGACGTGCAACTCCGGTTTCATTTAGGGTTTTTCTCTCCCTCCTTTCTCATCTTAATGGAAAAGCCACAGTGTTTGCTGGGATTTTAGATTTCTTTAGTTGTGAAGAACCCACCACCACGTGCTGGGGTGGAAACTCTGGTCTATCTTCATGCACATGGGTTGTTTGGTTTTGGTTTTTCCAAACCCATGTGCCACAGCTGCTAATTTTCACTGTAAACAGGAATCCTTGCTGCTGTAGTTTGTGGCCAGACCCCGAGCACAAGCATTGCATCTTCAGACAGACACCACAGGGCTCATTCAGATCATCTCCTGGTGTTCTTCTGCATTGCTGATCTGAATCCATCCCACACAAAAGCTGTGGCTGGTCCAAAACCAGAGCATGGGGTGGACAGGGCTGCGGTGGAAGTGGCACGGCTTCCCCCAGGACCATTTTGCCGTGGCCACGGGTGGCCAGTGAAGCCGGGCTGTGGGAGCCAGCGGGGACAGGAGCTCTGCGTCCAGTGACACCCAGCACCAAGCCGGGAGGTTTTCTGGTTTTTAATACGTTCCACCCCAAAACAGTTCTGCCAGCAAAACTGTGAGTGCAGAGCTAGCAGAGAAGCCCATCTGTCAGAAGAGACACCTCACCTCGGTGTGGAAGAGGAGATAAAGAGGGTTTTGTCAGCACATCTGCATCTACCTCTGAAGTGTTGCTGGCAGCGGCCTGAGGGTGAAGGTGGGATGTTTCACATTCCTGGAAAACAGAGCTGCTCCCTCGGGGCTGCTCAGAGACAGCCTGAATCCCAGCTGCGGGGGCAGCGCAGCCTCCACAGCAAGGCCACAGCCAAGGCAGAGACAGGGCACGGGTGTCACAGGGATTTGGGTGACAAAGGCAAACAAACCAAAAAGGGGAAAGTCACCTAAAATCGTTCCCACTAACACCACTACTTTTACTAACACAGCTTAGGCCATGGCAGCCTTGAGAGGGAGGGAGTAAATCAACAGGCTCTTGTGGGTTTACCTGGGGTTCTCCTCCAGAGTCCCTCTCGTTCCTGGAGGGTGTCACCTCCATGGATGAGGGACACTAAGGCAGCGTCACTGGCACGTCCAGTCCTCTCCAGGGCCAAGGCAGCCGGTGGGGCCGGGAGCAGGAACACGGCTCGGCTCCGAGGGGACCACTTCCAGCAAAAGGGGCAGGAAGGTGCAGCTGCAGGGCCTTAACATCCAACAGCTACAACTGTTTCCAGAGTCACCCTCTCTGTGCCCTTGGGTAAGATTTTGCACATTAATGCCTGCAAATCTGATTATTCCAAGGATCTTACTAGCCATGTTCGACCAAACGAGCTCATCAAAACAATCTTTTCTTCTTCAAAAGGGAGCCTATCGTGATGTAGGGAAATAAGAGAGCACTGAACAGTAATTGTAGCTCATATCACTTTAATATCCTGCAATGCTCCTTATTGCTCATTTCTGTGTGGAGGGTTTGTGGTGGGTTTTTTCTTATACAGAAGGCAAATGGGGGTCAATTTGCATAATTTGGTTTTGAAAGTGGAAAATCCACCCAAGTGAGAAATACTCAGCCCTAATGCACAGCCATCGCTTATTCAGAGACAGCACATATAGAAGACTATGTATTAACAAGGGTAAAGCATTTGTGCTTCTTTTCCAGGAAAGTTTCCAAGATAGAAAAAAAAATAAACGAAAACCGTATTATTGAAGAATTTTGTCTCTGTTATTTCTAGAGCCTTTTGTTTAAGAAAAAAAAAAAAGGACATATGCTAAAGCAAAAGGCTGTGCTAACGAGCACCATCCACCAATTGCCAGCAGTGCTGTGTGACGCAGAAGAGCAGCACAGCAGCGTGCACACACAGTGGTGACAGGGGCTGGGGTTTATTATCTACCCTTAACAAGTTCAATAGTGTTCTTAAATACAGCCATAAAATTAATTATTCCTCTTTTAGTGACAGATTTGACAATAAAAGGGGAGAGAGGCTCGACTTCCTTCCCTCGGCGTGCACTCCAGCAGGGGTGTCTGACCAAGCCTTTATGTTATGACAGTCGGACCGGTGCGGCCGGTTCTTTCGTGAAGCTGTGATAGTTTCAGTGCGATAGAAACGAGAGGTGCCAACATGACCTGCAGGAAGGAGAGAGTGGGCTCAGAACCGCCCGGCAGAGCGGCACACGCAGCCCACGCACGGGCACACCTTCCCTCGCGGGCGCCTGGTGTCAGCCCGGGACACCCGAAACTCAGAACTGCTGGTGAAAAAGCAGCCTTTTGGGTTCACAGCCTGAGCCGCAGGACCAGCGAGAGGAAGGATGCGGCGAGGGACGCGGCGCTACGACTGCATCCGTTGGAGAGAAAAGCCCAGCACAGCTCCGGTGTCGCTGCCACCCTCGTCACGCGCTCAAACTCCGCTGCACCCACCAGCACAGTTTAACCATAACTTTGTTTGTGCCTCTCAGAATATGACTTTTTTTTTTTTTTCAGTCTTTTTGTCAATAATGGCACAGTAAGTTACGCAAAAAGAGCTCAAAGACTCTTTGCTGGGGAAAATATAAAATGAGGATTCTTTTCCTCCCCTGCCTACGAGAGAGGCCAACAGCATTTTTAAATGATGCTGTAAGGAACATACATTCTACTTAGTACACACAACAGGTCAGTGGCACCTTAGATATGACTGCCTCCTTTTACCCCTGTTTATTTGTTTTGAACAAGTACGTCCCAAATTCAGGGTAAGAATGAGCTCATTCTATCCCTAGTGATGCAACATTTCAACTAGAAGGTCAGTTCAGGACCGAAACGGTGTCCTCCCACACCTGCATCCAGCCACAGATGTAACGTAAACAGGAAAACTCATGGGCAACCACAGGAGCAGCTGTGAGGGATCCTGAATAAGTAACACTTGTTCACAGAGCTTTTTTTTTTTTTT
>JAHREE010000212.1:696587-772170 GCA_033628505.1 Tringa tobata
GAGCGCTCCAGAGCTGCCGTTTTACCCTCTCAAGAATTGCCAGAGCGGGCCATCGTCTGGGGAAAAAGGCTGGGGGCTGGGGCAGGGACTACGTGGTGCTTTACACAAATCCCACCATTGTGGAGGCAGCGATAAATTCTCCTCACAGTCCTTTACAGCAGAGAGAGCTGGAGAGAGGTGACGGAGAGGAATGCTAAATAAACAGAAGTCCCATGTGATGTATCAACTTATTGCTGGAATAAAATACCCAAGAAAGCAAGCAGGAATTCTGTCATGTCCCATTACTCTAATTGCTCCCGGACTCCAGTCCCACCGGGTCACAGTTTGTTTCAATTTTTACTGGGTCTATTTGGCTGCTCCTTCACCTCTGTCCCCTTCAACACTCACATTCTGTCCGGCTCCAAACAACTCCTCATTAACTTACTATCAAATAACCTTCCTCGCCCCTTTTTCATTCCTTGAAGTGCATTTGCCAGATGGACAAACCCCCTTTGCATTGCTGGGGGGGCACGTACAACACACCTGGGCCCTTTCTTCATCTGTCTCCCCCCCAAAAAAACAACCTGCTTCAGTCCCTGGCTACTCAGAGGTGATGCTGCATGGCCAAAATCTCAGCCCTCTCTCTCAGCCCCTGCTGCAAATGGAACCAGTCGCTTTTATTTGTAGCGTCAAATCATTTACCTGTTGGGGGAGGGAGAGAAACTATGAGCTCATTGCTCATACAATAAAAGATGGAAACAATTTTAGAGAGCTGCTCATTAGAGACCATCTCCCATCAGCAGCTCCATGAATCATTTGCTGCTTTTTGTTTTTATTTATTTACTGAAATGCCGGTGCCCTCTCATTAGCCCATGTCCAGAACATAAACTTAACACAGGCTGAAATCATTCAGGGCAAAACTCCAAGATCTTTCTTTACTCAGGATTTACTTCACGATTTCTTTACAGAGATACCATGTTTTCTGAAATTCCCCTTTCCTTCCAATCTGAGGCCAAATCCCGTGTATCAGACTAGCATTTAGTGGTGAAAATATTGCCACTCCAGCAAACCGCTTTCACCCAGAGGCTGTCATACCATTCCCTCAGCTACAGAAAAGCCGGGGTAATCCTTTCACGTCAGGCTGTGCACCTCAGTTCCACAAAGCACTTAATTTCAGCCATTTGGGGATTTAAGGCCATCCCTCCCCTGTGAGACGCCCACGCGCAGGCTAAAACGTTTTCCTGAAATATGGGCTTGGTGGAATGAAAACACACAAGGTTTGAGCCTGAAATCATCCAACCTAAATTCCCTCAAGACCCTCATGGCCTTGCAGATCCTACCAGCTGCCCCCGAGCTCGTTAGAGAGCAGGAGAAACAAGATTTGTGGCAGAATTCAGAGCAGATAAAACTCAGCCTTCGCATGTGAATTGGGTGCTGGCCTCCCGCGCGCAGGGAAGGTGCCTTTTCCACAGTCAGGACCAGTTAAAACCATGTGGTGGGTGCCGGGGGAGGGCTCAGAAACTGCCCAGGCCTCCCGGGAACACCGTGTGTCCTGAGCACGTCGCTCCGATGCGGAGCAAAACCTGCTCACTTCAACTTCCCTGCACAAATAATAGTTGTGTGTCACGTGCGCACCCCTAGTAAATTCCTTAAGATGTTCACTTTGTTTCTCAGTAACCCAATAACTTGCTTAGACTGTTCAAAGGCAAGTGTTAATTTAAACTTTATAAATCATACCTTGTTTTTAGAACAGGAAAATGAGGGCCCTATTAAGCTCAGAGATTTAATAGTGACCTGAAACCTTCCCTAATAAAACTGCATGCTCCAAACCATATTTCTTTCCAGAAATGAAAACATTTAGAAGGTTTTCCTGGCCACCAAGAGTTGAAAAATACATTTAACACTGCACTTAATCCCCATAGACTCAATGACCGGGCTAGTAAAGAGGCCCTTAAACTTCCTGCGTATCTACATAGGCCTTTCCTAAATAACTGAAAGGAGAACTAGCTCTTGCCTGACAAAACTTTTAGCATTGTGTTCCTTTCCAACAGTGATTCTTGCAAGCTTCTGGTTTTTTTATTTTATTATTTTAGAAGCATTAACAACTACAGAGGAAAGATCAACCCCAAGCTACCCAGCACTAAGAACTAAGAGGAGGAGTAACACCATCACTGGTGCGAGGGAACGCTGACTTACCAGTACCAAAACTTTCCTCTCCGCACAGAGACAGTTTGTTTGCATCCATCAAGTTTCCAAAGAACTTCCAGCCAGTTGGAGTTTCATACAAAGCAATCTTTGTAGCCTGGGCCACCCTTCAAAGGTAAGAAGGTGAAGTCACATCTCAGCCGGACTCTCAGAGCTCCCAACCTGAAATACTGCAGCAGGAGCTTCAGTTGGGGTGTCTCTTTTGGGGTAACACCAAAGGCAGCTCGTGCCACTCGTGTGGGTTTTTTACAATGAACATTTCCTTGCAGAGCAATTCTCTACTTTATCCTAGTGTAACGTTTGGGAAATAGGTGGGATGTGCAACTAAACAATAGTTATAAACACACAGCTCTTCTAAAGCAGTTTTAAGTCATAGAACTCAAAACGTTTAACAGAGAAAGTATCACTATCAAATTAAAAATTAAAAAAAGGATGGGGAGGATCATTTAGTTGGGCTTATCTGTAAAGAAGAGAAAGAGCCAAGAGCAGAGCCCAGCTCTGCCATGTCCCCAAAGAGGATTTAACTCATTCAACTTCACTGCCTCCCCTGGCACCCAGCCCTGGCACTGCTTCACCCTTCAGACAGACCGCACACTCAGTCCCTGCTACAGACACGTGGTAAACCACAAAAAAAGGGACAGTGCCTCTCCTTGGCAGGGCTCCCCTCTCCCACCACCCAGAGGTAGATGTTACCTATCAAGAGCCCCACTGGTGGGCATGCTCCGGGCAAAGCCACGCACTCCGGTCTGCTGGAAATAAGGGATACTGAAAATATTGGCAGCGATGACGGCGACGGAGTCGGAGGGGTTCACGAAGAAGCCGTGTTTCCCAAGAATCATGTTGCGATCCTGGTGAAGACAAGAGAGAAACAGCTCTCATCCCCTTACATCAGCTTAGCGCAAAAAGGCTGTGATGGCAGAAGTTGTTCCACTTGGCAGGCACAGCCTATAAACCCCACAACTCAAGAGATTTTTTTTGACTGCACTGAAATAAAGACAGAGCTTTGAAAAAGCCAAATAGCAACACCTGTATAGTATTTCACCTTCCCGCTGATTTTTCACAGCCTTTAAAGCTACTTTAAATACAGTTTGGACTTTATTATTAACACAGTAGCCAACTATTGCCACGGTGGCAAACTGCAAGTGGTTCACTTCTACTCACAGAAGGCAGAGAGGTGAAAAAAAAGTCTTCGCCTTCGTTCTCCTCTGCTTAAAAGCAGCTGAGCAGTTGCTCCTCCAACAACTGACCAGAGGGCAAAAAGGTGAATACAGAACAGCCCATTTACCCCGTCTCCATCAAAGGCAGCTCCAAAGTCGTACTCTCCCGTCTTCATGGTCTGGACCAGGTCAGCAGCATAGGTTAAGTTGGGGTCAGGATGGTGGCCACCGAAATCCTCCAGAGGAGTGCAATTCACAGCTGAATTTGCTGGGGCTCCCAGCTCCTCGCACAGGATTTTTTTCACATAAGGGCCCACAACTATCATGGCAAAACACAAACGAGTCAGCCTCTGCCCTCAGGTGGCTCTGCATCAGCCACGTAACCACCCCGGCCTCCAGCCTGCTCCCTTTGTGTCAGTTTACATGGTTTCTGGTACTCAAGCACCAGTGCTCCCATCAAAAGCCCCAAGAAGGACATAGATGTGCTTCAGCCTGACCCACCCAGGGACACAAGCTCTTCCCCCAGGAAGCTTTTCAGCCAAGAGGCCGTCCCACTAAATCCATGAGAACACTCCTGTGTTTAGAAGTGAGGACAAGTGAGGACAAGAAGTGAAGGGCTGATGCCCCAAGTGCACTGAGGTATTGGTGCGACAGCCCCTTATATAGCAGAACAGAATGCATGTGTGATTCACAGACATCCAGCAGTACAATAGGATTTACTGCTCTCAAAAGCTAATAATGCAGACAATAAAAAAAAATAAATAAGTGAGCATAGAAACGGGAATGGCCTGGAGACAAAAGAAACAAGATGCTAAGAAATCTAGGGGGCTCCTGAAAATGTCTAACGAAAGAGACTCACAAGCTTGGTATAGATATTAAATTAGATAAAACAGTCCAGTGGTCCCATTTTTGGGGCCAAGTATCTACAGGCAGACCTCTGCCGAACTGCTGTGACCTCCACGGGACATGGGCTGATGCACAGGCTGCCAGGGCAGTGCAGATCCCAACATCAGCACTAATGTCCTCTCTCTCAGGTGTGGATGGACATGCGTGAGCCCCACAGCATCCCTCCCCTGGACCCAAACATTTCCCAAGTCCAAATACTTGACAAAAAAAAAACCAAAAAACAAACAACGTAAAGCCGTAAAAAGTTTGCCTGGAAAAAGGAAAATGTAACATGTTGCAAAATAAGAAACAATTTTACAAACGGTAGACATAAATACCAGAAAAATACTCTTCTCTCTGAAGTCAGTGGCAAAGCCCTGGGGACACAGGGTGTCCCACAATCCCCCAAGCCCCCCTGTACCTCCGTGCATGGCATCTATGCGGATCTTGAGGTGGTTTTTCCCCGAAAGCAGTTCCTTTAAGGCGCTGAAGTCAAAGATATTCCTCAGCATGTTCGCATAAGCTTCTACCGAGTCCACGATTTCCACTAAGGGAAAAAAAAAAGAGCAAAAAGAGACCAATTCTCAGAGCCTGAAATCTTCGCAGCAAAAAACGATTTTGCTACACGTGGCGTAGTGCAAAGGGCCAGGGCTCAGCATAAAGCCTTTAAACATCCCATAAAATCATTTCATAAAGATTGGCCCTATATTAAGAGTTTAATTACAGGCTGTCACTGCTAATCAGGTTACAGACCAAGCGGGCCAACAAAACCCTTAGGACAAAGACTGTTCCCAGCTACAATTCCCTGGACTTTTTTTCAAGAGGGCTCAGTCCAACTCCACTTACCTGGAGAGTGGGATTAAAGGAAAAAGGAAAAAAAAATATATATAAAACCAGATCTCCAATTTCCACCAAAATCAATAGGAACTGTGCACCCAACAGTTTGAAAAAGTTGCACTTTGCAAGTAAAGGGCCAAAGACAGAGCCAGGAAAACCCCATTAATATCAAAAACTCACTATACAGAAATGGGGACTGAGAGAAATACCAACTTTTATCATCTTTTGATTTAATTCTTTTTTTTTTAAATTACAAGCACAGGTCAGCAGGAGATGGTAAAAAATACTTGCAGTATGTGCTTTTCAAAATCTTTTTTTCATATTTCACTGCTCAAAAGTCACACGTGAAATGTAATGGTTTCCCCACTCACAGAGAGAGCTTTTGTATGTGTAACCATGGGCAAAAAAAAACAGTTACAAAGAGTAAAATAAGTAACACTATAATTTTTAATCAGAAAAACACACTTTAACTGCAGAGTTGTCTGTTTCATAACTGCACGTTACTGAGGGTCTTACAGAAAAACAGTGTCTCTGATTTTAGTGAAGTTTGATGGATCAGATTCACCTACTGGAGTACAACCTTTTGTAGGACAGAAACAATGATACAATTGAAGTATCTACACAAGACAAGAAGGGAAAAAAAAAAAGTCAGGGTGACCAGAAGTGATATCCTTGCTTGGCTTATCCAACAGATGAGGGGGAGACGTCAGAACAGCCTCATCTGCTCTTCAGAAACACCAAATGTCCTTGCCCATTCATGGCAGGTCCACACTTACAACACCTGAAAGGAAACTTTCCAAGAGGAAGAACAGTTGTTTACCGGTAAATGGTTTAAATTTGTTCTCCAGGTCGAACTGCTGTTTCCCAATGGTGCTCAGGTCCACCTGGAGATCTGGGCAGATTGCATACTCTTCAATTTTCTTGCTGATTTGGAAAATTTTGTCCGTGATACCTTCAGGAGCAGGACCTGCAAGATAAAATAGTTGAGGGGAAAGACGTTAAAGAATCAGACTGCAAGAGGAGTGCACTTCAGAAGTTCTGCAAGTCCAGAAGACCCAGAGCTGGGAAAACCCCCCTTAGAGAGGAATATCAGAGTACGAGGGGAACAGATCAATCACTTGCTCTGTTGAGGGAAACCCACTGCTCAGGGCACCCAAACTCTGTGATACTAAGACAGTTTGAATTAGGTTCCTCGGGGTCAACACAAGAAATGACCAAACAGAAACAACGCAAATCAAAATGAACCAAGCGACCTTACCTCCATTGGCAGTATTGAATTTAATGCCAAAATCCCCATTGGGGCCACCAGGGTTGTGGCTGGCTGTCAGAATGATGCCACCGATGGCTTTGATTTTCCTGATGATGCAGGACACTGCTGGGGTGGAGAGAATGCCGTTCTGCCCGATGACCAAGCGGCCAATCTGAAAATTAAGGAGCAAAACAAACCACCGTTGAGTCCCAAAATCCTAAAACCAGTAAAAAAACTGCCAAAACCCCAAACACTGGTGACAGGTAAACCAGAGCCCCCAGGTGTGCTGGTGGCAGAGGTGCTGCTTCTCTGCAAGCACACGGCTTGTTCCCAGGAGGCTGCCGAAGCTCTCCGCTGCGTACCATGAAGGTCAGCATCTGACCCCACTCTGTTGTGCCTTTTTAGCATTTTCCTTTAACAAAAGCTGCAGCTGAACTGGAAATGGCATCTTGCACTGAAGAGCTGAGCTTTCCAGAGGCATCTCAACAACCAAAGAGAAAAAAAAAACAAACCCAACAACTCGAACTTTGCTTTCAAAAGACACAATGGGGCTGAGAGAAGCCAAAACAAAACAAAAAAATCAAACATCACCACCAGTCCCACGGGACCAGCTGCAGATTCTCTTACTCGAAGTGGGTAACACACCTCCTCCCCATAAATTTAGTAATATCACTGAGATTAAATCCAGACCACTGTGCTAAGCAATAGAAGGTAATCAGGATCCGGCTGCTGGAGTTCAGGTAATAAAACAGAAGATGAAAATTTTTCTGGAAGAACACGCTCCTTACCCACAGCCCCCAAATGAGGTGACAGAGATTTAAAAAAAATACCAGACTACTCTCCATCAACCGAGGAGATTAGACCCTGCGAACGACTGAGAAAAGAGGAGGGATTTCATTCAAACACCAGATAAACCAGCAAACAAAAGGCCGCGTTCCCAGACCCAAGGTCCACATCGGGTGCTAAGCCAAGGGCACTGGATGACTGCGATTCCTCTCCCGCGGCACTGCCTGGTGCTAAGCCCCAGCTTCGCTGCCGATCGGTTATTGCATGCTGCAGCTGTCACACAGCCACCCTTCCAGCACGGTGCCACTAAAAGAGCTGCACCTCCAGTGAATGACGAGCATAAACGTGAAACACCAGTTTATAAACCCAAAGTGAGTGCCCTTCTTTCAACCGGATGTGTTAGAGCCCTCACAGCGCCTGTCCACCGGCTGATCACACTAGTTTATTATGCCATACGTTTAATTAGAAGTAGTCCAATCTATGTGGGCTTTGCTCTTTTCCACATTCTCAGCCCAAGCCAGCACACCTTGTCTCATGTTTTATTCCAGCCTCCAAGTCTTCCTCCCTCTGCTTCACTGAGAGTTAATGCTGTCTCTAGGAAGCTTCTCTCTAAAAATGTCATCTTTTTGTTTCCCAGCTTCCCTTCGAGGGTCACGTTCAGCCGTGACACCCCTCTGTGTCGGTGCTCTGCCGGGCCTCGCACGCAGCTCAAGAGATGCCCTCTGATTTGGTCTGGAAGCCAAGGGTCCTCCTTGGCTTCCAGAGGTTTTCAGCTGTCCTTCCCCACCCATCCAATGCTAAATCCTTTGCAGTAACCACTGGCAAAGGTTGCTCAGTGTAGCAGCGTGCTGAGCAACCTACACTTAAACCTTTTTTAATTCTGTGGAATTTCTCGTGAGACAAATCTAAGGGGGTTAACGATGCAGAAACACCTTTCACAGACTGCTCAAAACAGACCCACTTTGTGCGGCGATTCTGGGTTATGGCACTTCGAAGCAATCCAGGCAACACTTCCACCCTGGTTTTACTGAAAGCCCCTGAAAAGTACTTTTACTGAAAGTACTGAAAGTACTAAGATGCACATGGATGAGAAAGGAGACCTCTTGTGGCCTCCCTCCTTCCCCCAAGTAACACAGGCTGATGCTTTCACACCAAAAACGTGTTTTCCAGGCCAAGGAAGCTGGTGTCTACAGCTCCATCGTGTCATCAGCACACCCCTCCAGTCCTCTTGCTGTAAAAGAGATGCTTCACAAGATGCACCCGTCCTATATACTGTGCCACAATTTCTGCCTCCGAATAGAGACACTTCTATTTATGCAAGCCAGGTTAAGTGGACAAACTACCTTGGTCACTTCCTTTAAATAAATAATCATCATTTAAAACCTGCAACGTGATGCTACCAACATAGCGAGTGGGCTTGGCACAATTTGGAAATCCTGCTGAGCCCACATTTGTAGAGGTAACAGGACCTGTCTCTGCCACACACCCACAAAGAGATTTTCACATCCTCAAAACATGTGGTTTTTAATATTTGAAAACATCCCTGGACTCATTCCTTCCATTCCATAAAGCAAGATGAGCACAATGCTGACAGTCACAGGTATTAGCCAGACTGTGAAAAATAAAAAAAAAAAAAAAAAAAAAAACAATGAAAAATATCAAAACCAGCAGCGAAACTAGATTTTAGCCAGACATGGTCCAGGCTGCTGGAAATAAATGCATGAGAAAAGTCTGGGCTGGTGAAGATGAGTCTAATCTAGGCTTTACCAGGAGAAAATCTGTCCCACTGTCAAGCCGTCCAAGCTGCAGCCCTGGCTCTTTGTGCACAGTTTCCAGCTCTTCGGCTCGGCCCATGCACTGACTTAAGAGGAATATATTGATTTGCAATGCCAAAGGATTTTTTCTCCCCCAAGATGGAAAATACGTTGATTTAAAAAAAAAAAAAAAAAACAAAAAGAAAAAAAAAGTTCTCTCCTATTCTCCCATTGACTATTAATTACCCTGTTGTGATCAGATAAGTTTTTCTGTCAAACAAATTCCTAAGAGCCAAGTCTCAGCATAAAGTTCTCTCTGCACTTAGAGATCCTGGACAGACAGCACAGCCTCTTTTCTTTGTAAAAAGCAGAAGGAAACACAGACAAAACCCCGGTGCCCAAGAGTGTTGCAGTGCACGAACTGTGCTCTCCTGCAAACAGACAAACCTTCTGCTCTTTCCAAACTACAGATTTCCAGCACAATCGGAGATCACGGTAAAGGCTGCTACTCTCTCTCATCTTCTTTCAATTCTCAAAGGCTCCCAGAGTACTTATCACACACCCACAACTTCTACCTGTTGAGAAACACACAACCACGTTTTGCCTTTGCTGAGCAGCTCAGAGCGACGCTGAAAGAGCTTCTGCCATTGAACAGCGAGACAGGGCTCTACCAGCCACTTTGCTTCTGAACACTATCAGGGTTTTATGACCTGATGGAGAGACGACAAAAGCCACAGGTGACAACAGCGTGTGGCACGTCAGAACACAAAACGAGCACACACAAAAACCAAGCGGTATTCATTTTCTTCGCTGCATTCCCCACATACTTCTATCCAACTGCATCCCTTTAAAGTGAATAAATGGCATTTTGAGTATTACCAATCCAATTTTCCATTATAAAGTTAACTATTAGCAGTTGAATAAAATCTATGGGGAAATTAAACCTCACAGTGACTGATCTATTATGGTTTTCTGCATTTATCAGCTACACAACTACAGGAATTTAGTCACGTAACATTTACCAACCCCGTTGGCAGCAGCCATTTGGACTATCAGTTCCACTGCAGACTTATTAAGGTATCTCCCATCACCTCCAACTACCATAGAAGAGCCTTGTCGATCTCTTAGGTCTATGGAAAAAAATATACTCTGGATAAAGTTCTGCAAATAGTTCATCTTGGATTCAAAATAAAAGGTCTTCTTCCGTAATCCACTGGTTCCTGGTTTCTGATCATTGTAAGGAACTGTTGGAATGGTCACCAGAGGCAGAGGAGCGTCTTCCATGTTCTTTTTTCATACAAATGCATTTAAAAAGTAAATTGTGCCAAATTACAAAAATCAATCTTGACACCAGCAATGGCCCACCTATTAGGCAGAAGTTCAGTGAAGTTGTTGAGGACCCAAAAATAGCTCCTGGAACCTTGACCTGAATGTGGTTCCTGTAACTGAAGCCGTTTTCTTGCACTTGTTGTGGAGGATCAATGTCACGGAGAACACACAATTCCACGCTGCCGCCCCTCACTGAAACAGCTGGGAAAAGGGGATTTTTGTCTTATTTATCATCTTCTGTCCTCCACAGGCACAGCTCCTCGCCGTTCCGTGCTCTCACCCACCGGAGCCCAGCACCCTCAATCCATGTGGTTGTCCCTGGGAGCAGGGGCGAGGAGCTCAGCCCTCCGCTCGGATGCACCGGCCGACGTGCCGCCCCGGCACCCAGCCCAGCGTTTTCGCTGGCCAAGCAAGATCTGGGCAGCAGAGCCAGGCCGCTGGCCGGGGCCGGCCCTCACGCCGCTCCCCGGGAAGTAAGGCTCCCGCGGGCACGGCAGCGGCTCTGCCAGAGTTATTTTGCAAAGTCTGGCAAGTTAAAGGTCACTCTTAAAATGGAAGGCGACAGATCTGTTACCTACACTTCGCTCGTACCACTCCTGCTTTGACAGCCCCACTCCGCCGCGGGCTCCCTCTCAGACACGGGGATGGTGTCCAGCCTCTGTTCGACCAAGAAAAACCCAGAGGAGCTAAAAAGCCTCAGGAGCCATGGTTTCAACTGAACACCCACACCAGTCTCACCCAGAGTTATTTAAAACACAAAAAACTTATCATGTTTTGGAAAACTGCATCCAATGAAGCTGGTTTTGGAGCAGCTTTGAACACATACAGAAGAGACTCAGATATCAAAAAACTTTTATGAAGCATCACCTTCCTGAAACCAGTTTCCTCCAAACCTCCACAGTCCTCTGTCCGAGCTGCTGGAAACAATTTGTAGATAATACTGGAGCAATTAAAGAACATACACTTCCTAATGACTCGGTTTGTCCTGTTATTAAAAAGCAGGAGGGGGAAAGGAGATGTGTTCACAGCTGAATTGTGACCATTTACAAAGGTCCTCACAGGACTGTTTTCTGAGGTGCCGATTCTGTCATTGCTCCAAAAACTAACAGATTTTCTCCCAAGGGATTACACTCATGAGTACATTAAAATCAAGCTGGATAATTTGTATGAGACTGAGGGGAAACCTCATAATTGAAGGCAGAAAAACACCTTTGGAGACAAAGGCCCTACCTGACCTTCTGCAGAGGCGTCAGCCAGGTCCTGCGAGGGAGAAGAGGAGCCAGGCGAGCTCTCGTCTCTCTACTCCCTAGGGAAGGGATTTCATTCCCAAGGTTGGAGAATTTAATTGAGGTTTGCTCTCCCATTCCAGCCATCTGCAGGAACCCCAAAGGCTGCTGCCCCACAGCCACCTACCCAGGCTGGCCCAAGGGGCGAGCGGTGGCTCAGGCAAAAGCTGGGACATCTCAGGGCTCAGAATCTGATTCCTTAATTCCTCTCTTTTCCCCACCAAACCCCACTGAAACACGGGCACTGCAGAACCAGGACAACACGCATTTTACACCAACAAGCGAGATAGCATGGATGGATAAAATAGAAGCCAGTTGTTTCTAGCTGCATAACCCGAGCAATCTCAGCATCCTGCAGCTGAGACACCCTTTATTTTCATGCAAAGGCACAGGTTTCCCTCTAGTGGCACAGAAAACAAAATCCAGCTCCCAAAATGAGCTATGGGGAGCCTCCCACCAGTCCATTCCCCTGGCAGAAAAAGGCCTAAGTAAGCTCTTTCGTTCTTATTCCCAGAGAGATAAACTTACTGCCCTGCAAAATGCCACGGCATTAAGTGGCAGGAGGAGGGCACAGGCCACCTACCAGCTCCGGAGGCTGAATGGAGGAGATTCACATGGACTTAGTGGCAGCAAAAAGGCCTGTGCAGGGTTGGGAATTTTTGCATATAATTAAGTGCACATGTACTAGACAGAGAAATCAAACTAAATTAAGCTGGGGAGGGAGGTATCGGTCATTAGAGCATATGTACATGAGATGAAACACATTCTATGAAGCAAAATATAAAATACTGCATATAAAGCATAGAGACAAAAAGGGTATAAACACCAAACCCACCTTTGGGGTCCCCACCTGGCCCCAGGGCTTTCCTGCAACACGTGCATCACTATTTCAGATAAGCTAAATCACCAGTAATTGGTCAACCGGGACTGGTACAGGGGTTGGTGATCACACAATTGCCAGAAGATTCAGAGGTGGTAAAAGCTCAAAGGTGGATCCTGACCACCTTAAGGACTGGAGCAGAGACCAGGATCTGTGATCTTGGGAGGCTTTGCTTGGATGACTGGGATCACTACAGATCACCTACAGGCTGGAAAGGAATTCAGCAGAATCCCCTCCCTAGAACTGCTGCAGGACCAAACACACTTAGGATATCCTCCAAAAAGTTGTTATACCTTGTTCTTGAAATCTTTTTCTCCAGGTAAGCCATAATTAGCCTTGCAGTTAGAAGTGTTTTCCTACAATCTGCTGTACATCTTCCTTGCTGTGGTTTAAGTCCTCCTGAGCTGACACAGAAAACAAACTGATCATAATCCTCTTCCTGGCAACTTCTCACATATTAAAAAAATCCTTTAGCATATAGACTGTGAGTGCCCTCTCTTTGCTACAGTACACAACCCCAATCTCCTTAACTCTTCCTTGTGGTTGTACTTCCTAGGTCTCTCATTCCTCAGTCAGAGGCTGGTGAGGGTGTTTCCCCTCCAAACAGCCGACCTGCTGCAGGCAAGGACATTTACCAGCTTAAGTCCCCTTTTACTGTCTTGCAGACATGCAAGAACAGAGTTAAAACTGTGAACTAACTGTTGACTTTGGTTAATGATAAAAAGACAAACAAGACAGTTTTGAGAGCAGTTAAACTTCTGTAAAACACTGTGGAGCACGCGGCTTCTCCCTTGGCTCCATAGTGCTGGGCCCTGGCCCATCTTCTCTCCACCTGCATGAGGTTTACCATCTTCCCTCATCCCACCTATTAGGGCCGTGGCTGTCTGGAGCCCTCCCCAAGCCCGGGAGGGGGCAGCCGGGCTTTCCCAACCTCTTACTCATCCTCAGCACAGCCTTCCTCTGAGCTACAATCTTATATTTTGACATTCAGGCAAGCAAAATAGTTGAGGGAGGGAAAACCCACTGCGCAAAAGCCAGACTGAACAGTAATTCTCTCTTCTCATCCCCTGTAAAAGCCCTCAGGTCAGCCTTCTCCGAGGTCCATGATGTCCTCTCCTCCGTGAGCAGCCCCTCCTCTCTGTTCAACTTCCCGTTCCTCTCTCCCTTTTCTCTCTCCCCATTCAGTGGGCTCTTTTTCTGTGATTAATCACAAAGCAACACTGCATGAAACTCCAGCGAACAAACGGAGTCAAATCAGGTATTTTGCACTTATTTCGTGACTCTCCTTCAAAAAAGAAAACGCTTTTCCTTAGCTCCTGCCCACAGGAAAGCTCTCGCCCCTGCCCTGCTGCCTCCACGCTCGCCGTAAGAGGGTGCCAGGAGCCCTGCACAGCCCTGCTGCTCAGCTGCCAAAAACATGCACTTTCTGCCCGCGTACGACTCCGGCCCAGGCAGCCACTGCTGTGCGTGACATTTGGCAATGCCAAGACAAACGGAGCCAGAGTAAAATAAACAGATCAACTGCAAGCCTATTAGTCACACAAGAGTGCTGCTCCAACTGCAAAACTCTTTGTTTCCACAAGAATTAATTAAAAAATCTAGGTTTTTAAGTTGCTGTGGGGATTCCAGAAAGGGAAAATATCTGGCAGCATCTTGACAGCACAAGTGCACGTGGATGCAGCCACGTACATACGAGTCACTCCAGAATTAAGACACACTGCTCTGTACTTACATGCACCCTCGTTAAAATTAATAGATAAGCAAAGGGCTCTGCAGGGCTAGGGATGAAGCCACCATCCGCAGGGCTGCTACAGGTTCCGTGATGGGCTCCAGGTTTGTCACCCCAGTAGGGGCTGATCCTCCCTTTGCCAGGAGAGAAGTACACACCAGCAACCAAGATTGAGAAACTTTCTGTCCAGAGGTCAGCTCTTCAAAGCACACCCAAATCTGCGTATTACCTTGGACTGCTCTGGTATCTGCTGTCCTGCCCCTGCACCGGGGGACGGGAGGGGGATTCCAGCTGGGTTACCTCAAGCAGACCCAAGAAAGCTCTGGGATCCCTGGCCCCAGCCAGCTGGGAGAAAGCTCCAGTCCCTGGGTCCTCACAGAAACCACCACCTGGACCCAAGAAGTCCAGACAAACTCCTAGAGGGGAGGGCACAGAATGGTTCAGCTAGATGCTAGCATGAGGAGTAGAGATACGTCTGGTTAAATCTTGCGGGACGAGGAACAGAGGTGTACAGCACCAAGCAAGCTAGTAACCCACAGTACACACACACGACAGGGAGGTGGCTGTACATGGCAGGAAACAGAGCAGAAAGAAGGGCAGAGGAGTAGACAGACACGATGATTTTCTCGCAGACTCACTAGGATGTGCTAGAGAAGCTTCATCTGTGGGCCCAGGGATAAAAAGCGGCTTAAGTACAGGAGGAAAAAGGGCTGGAAGGGCTGTGGAGAGGTCACCAAGACCTGCCCTAGGCATGGTCAACCCTACCCAAACCATCCTCATTAGGGGTTTTCCCAGGCAGAGACTCAATGACCTCCCCAGGCAATGTGCTCCTTTCGTTAGCCTTAAGCTTCCAAAATGCTGTCTAATGTCTAACCTAAACCTTTGCTGTTGCAATATTAATTCTTTCCCTGTCCCCAGCAGGCCAGAGAACAAGTTGTTACCTCCCCTCCCTGCAGCACCACTGCAGAGGTTTGCAGACTGCCAGCACCATTCCCCAGCTCTAGGCCAAGAAGACTCTTTCATTCCTTCCTCATTGGCCCCATCTGCCTGAACTCAGGTTGTTCCTGCTGGAGCCTCCCCCAGGCAGGGAGCATCCCCTCCCTCAGAGGGGAACCCAGACCAGGACTTAACACTCCTGGGAACTTTATTTCCTGTGTTTCACTTACAACAACCCTTTTTAAAAATCTAGGCATGACTTTTCTTTCTCTGGCTAGCTGGATGATGCTACCAACAGTCTTTGTGGTCTGCTGATCAGATCTGCTGCTTAGTATGTTACTCTACAGCTTGTATTATGATTATAAATGTACGTATTACACTCATATTTTATTACATCTGCTACTTCCCTTTACTTCTAAGTTATAGGAGAGATGGGGAGGGACACTTGATCAGGGAGGGGAGCCACAGGACAAGGGGTAATGGTTTTAAACTGAAGGAGGGGAGATGAGATGTGGGGAAGAACCTTGCTGAGAGGGTGTTGAGAGCCTGGCCCAGGTTGGCCAGAGAAGCTGTGGCTGCCCCATCCCTGGAGGGGTTCAAGGCCAGGTTGGAGGGGGCTTGGAGCAACCTGGTCTGGTGGGAGGTGTCCCTGCCCAGGGCAGGGGGTTGGAACCAGATGATCTTAAAGGTCCCTTCCAACCCAGAACATTCTACAATTCTATGATATGTTCCAGTTCATCATTTCAACCATTAATCAATATATTGATTAGCTCAGATAGATCCATGACAGGATGGAAAGGACCCACACATAGCACGTTTCTTGACCCTGGTGCAGTTCAGTCTTGGCCTGAGACGTATGGTTAGCACCTATTCAGTCCAGCTCACTTACTCTACACTTTGCTTTGATGAAGAGAAGGCGTTAGACTCGGTCCTGCTGCTCTACCAGGACAGCCAGAGCTGAGTTTTCTGGTTATACAGAGTCACTGTCCCAGGAGATTATGGCTAAACCCCTGTTAGTATGAATTTCAGCTCTCTGTCTGCTGGATTTGCAGAGATTAGCTCCAAAGCACCTTAGCTCTTCCCTTGAGCTGGAGTCTCATTATTGCAGAGTTTAAAATTCTAAAAGGCACTGAAACTGGACAACTGGACCGCTGCCTTAATAATCTTAAATTGTAAACTGATATAAGCCAATTAACTTTAGAGGCAAAAAGAAGCTAAGATAGCTCAAAAGCAGTCTCCAAGCTGTAAGAGCTGCTGCGTGTACAGTTGTCTTCTGAAACCTACCATGATCCGAAGGCAGGATATATCTGCATGGGAACGCTCATGGCACAACTGGTATCTACTTCCTTACTTCATTATCAGATCTCCGTTTCCCTTTCTGCTTCTAAGAAAAACAGTAATGTAAGAAAGACCAAAAATTGAGATTTTTCTTAACAGCCTGTAGAATCTACCATCACTGCATCTAACTCTGGTACGCAGGGACTGCTTTTTGGAAGAACTTTCTTTCTGGTCATTTTAGTTTGATGGTTTTAATATCAGGAGCTTTTACTTAAAGGGAAGATGTGACCCTGAGGACTGGGGGAGTCTGTTCTTCAGGATAATGATACCAATTGCTGAACGGATGAAGATCTGCAAATGAACAAGGCTAAGGCTGACTGCACAGTGCTGTGCAGAGCCAGGAACAAGCAGAAGAGATGTTGGTAACAGGCTTCTTAAAAAATAGACAAGAAAAACAAGTGAGGCTGAGATACGGATGAGCAGTAACAAACAGTAGGCGCAAAAAAGATCACAGATGTGCTGGTCCCACTATGCCCCTTCCGCAGCTGGGATGCTGAGGCTGGGAACGTGGCCACACTCAAGCCAGGACCAGAACGTGGCTCTCCAGGCCTGCACCACATCGTACTACTTATTATGGGCTCAGCAGCACTGTCAGAATGGGAACTGGTCTGGAGACTATGGCAGAACAGCACAAAGAAAAAGGGAGGAGAGCTACAAAAGCAGAGCAGTGGCAAATAAAGAGCTGCTGAGCAATGCAACAGAGTTTAAACACTTGTTTTCCCCGGGAGAATTGAGTGGGGGAAAAGCTCTGGAGCAGCCAAGCCAGGAAACCAAACTTTCTCAGGTAGAGAACAGTATTTCTAATAAAAGCACTGTTTGTCCTGCAGCAGTAAAACAAAACCAGGCTAGTATTTAACATGCAAAGCACTGCCTAGCATTCAAAACACCTTCCAGCAATTTGCTTTAATGTTGTTACTTTGCAGCACTTTGAAATCCGTTTATTTAAGAAGGAACCAGGGGCACAGTAAATTTGTTGAATAGCAGGTGACAGTGTTAATGATCAACCTGCTGCTAGCTATACCACCAGATCTAGATTTATAGCTTATATATAATTTTTGCACGCTTTTAACATTAAGCCATTGTACAGCCACAATTTCACCCCAACAGGTGATGCTCCAACAGGAGCTTTTAAGCTTTTATCCATGTAATTAAAGAGTCAGCCTTGCTAACTATGTGGGAATTGCATCAAGGAAACCTGGCACAACAGACCAAAACAAAGCAGGGAGGCTACACTGGGTGCCAACTGAGAACGGCAAAACTAAAACAATCCCTGTTTTAGTTTAGTTGTATAAATGCAAAGTTATAAGTGGGATAAACACTCCTTAATGACACAACTACAAATTGAGTTGTTGCTAGTCAAATACGAGTACTTAGTTATATATTAGCCATTCTAGATGGAGACAAAACTCACTTTAGCATCCTTTCCTTTTATGTTGTAAAACTAACAATAAGAAAACGTGGTCCTCAGGTTTCTCCTGCGGCTTGAGAAAGCCACTCACCCAGACCATAAAATCACATGATTTTAAATCATTAATCCAAACACCTCTTACTCTATAGGAGTATTTCTATAGGAAAATGGAATCTATAGGAAAATGGCTGCTGGAATCAAGAGATCCCTCCAAAGAACCTCAGCACCGAGACAAAACTAGTCTCCAGGAACAAGTTACCACGTGCTCCCTGTTCTGCAGTTTATTTTCTTACTGGTTAACAGAAACAGTTCACCCTTCTCTTCGAAGGATAGATGACTTACAGTTACTTCACATTTATTATGAAGAAACCGGATTTTCACAGGCTCTTGCTCAACTACACTATCAGGGAACTAGGACTTGTAATTATAGAGAAAAGCTATGAAGCAAGCATCCCCTAACCATTCCAAGGGAGGAAAGCAGATAAATAGAAATTCATTACAAACTTAGCATTTTGCATTTGCTAAAGAAACTTTATTTTTAGTCACCTCGTTTCTTAGGACCCAATAATTCTGCCACTCTTGAGCTTGCCAGTGCAATACTTGCACTGTCTTATTTAGGCCAGTGCCACTCAAACACAGCCAGCAATTATATATCAAGTTTTCAATGGCTCTGTATTCTGCAAATTACTCCACTGTACCTCCTTCTGGTTACTTACTCAGGATTTATCTGCTGTTCATTTATTAAAGAGTTTGGGGAATATTTTGCTCTTCTCTTCAATGCTTCCTTATGAGGCCTTTTTCCTCCTCTTTTTAAAGTGAGATACTCAGATCTACGATTCTGCAGTTCAAAGATATAGAGAACCTGCATCAGTAGATGACTGGTAATGCTGTAATATCACCAATTTTTTGCTTGAAACAGTCTAACATTTTGTCTCTGCCATTATCTTGTTTTATAAATTAATGAAAGAAAAAGCTTTTAAAGTAAAACTTTTCCCTTCAGGTATCCTAGTGCCCTGGCTCTTAACCCACCCTCTTCCACCTGTTTTCCTCCTCTACCTCCCTGTTTCCTTTCTTGCCTTTCCAGGCACATTTTTCTGACTTTACGGCCAAGTCTGCCCAAGTCTGCCCTACCCCTTTGAACTCAGGCAGACAAAATTCTGCACGGCAAATGTCCATTAGCAAGCGTACCCCTTGGGACCTGCTTCTGCAGCTCTGGCAGAAAGCTCAGTGCTGTGAGGCTGCACGTACACAAGTGTCTGCACCATCAAGGTGGAAGATTTGAGCAGTGATTCATCCCCCTCCCAAGAAGATACCTTATCAGTACCCAGCATGGTCTACCTCGGGGCCCCTCCTCGCTTCTGGAATTGAGCTGAGACACAGGTGATGGAGAACTCCTCGGTGCCTGGAAGGCTGCCACATCCCACCAGGCCCCGGGTACACATCCAGAAACCTGCACAAACTACGGCTTTATCCCAGGGAACAAGTCTCCCAGTCTGTTTATTCACAGGCATCCAAGGTGCTGTCTGTGCCTGCAGTCAGGCGGGAACGCTGTAACTTTTAACTCCAACCCCTTCTTAGAAAAAATAAATAAATCAGTGTCTGTTGCTTTTCCCATACTGCAGGGAAGCCTGCACTATCCATCACAGCAAGGCCAGTGCTGTTAAGGGATGCTGAGACATGGACTGAAAATTGACCAGATACCACAAATCACCAAAGATAAATTCCTACGTGGCTTACAAAGAAACAGTTATTTGTTGACTTCTTAAGGCATAAAGAAGCCATCTCAAATTAATTTTATTTTTGTCTTAAGAAGTTGGATGTTTAAAGGCATTGAGACACCTGATTGCCCCTGGGAAGTCAAAATAGGTAATTCTTAAGGTTTTACTGTAACGTATGACCCCCAGCACCAAGCATTCCCAGCTCTCCCCTTGGTCTGTGAGCAAGAAAGCTTACTGTAGATGAGGAGGAATCAGGTGTCCCGGGACAAGAGCATGTTTTTCATTTTGAAAAGACCAAATGGAGAGAAAAGCCTCCCTTTTCAAATTCAGCTTCAGTGCAGCCATCCCTACCGACATCACCATTCCTGCTGGCCTCCTCTGGGGCTGACCACGCAACAGGGCCAAGAGGAATCAAGAGGGATGAGGTCTCCAGCGGCGAGACACCAGTGTGGTGGAAGGCACTGTTGCTCCCCACCCAGCACAACTCACCACCAGCACGTCGTGCCACTGGTTTGTGCTGTGAGCTGGAAAACGCAACTGTCGCCCCAAGCAAGAAAAAAAAGCAGTGAAGAGGAAAGCTGCACTCACATCCCACCTCCGCCCTGGCAGAAGCCTGATGGCTCCCCCACCTATCAAAGAGAGGTAAAACCACCGGGTAATTTTTATTTTTTTTTTTTTTACTACGTGAAACACAAGCGGAGCTGCGTCAGCTCCTGTGTCATTCACGGCTTTACTTCCACGCCACGGCCACGCAAAGCGCCAGCGACCCCCGGCTCCCCCCCTACCCCGAGCATTCCTACCCCGTTGGCGGCGGCGATGCGGACGATGAGCTGGATGGCGTCCCTCATGTAGAAGCGGCCGTCCCCCCCCACCACCAGCGTGGCCTCCTGCCGCTCGCCCGCCGGCACGGTGGCCAGGATGCTCTGGATGAAGTTCTCGGTGTAGTGGGCATTGCTCTGGAAGACCGTCACCCGTTTGCGCAGCCCGCTGGTACCGGGTTTCTGGTCGCCGTAAGGCTTGGTCTTCACCGTCACGATCTGCACCATGGCCGGCCCAGGCTGCCAGTTCCGGGCGGCCGCGGCCCCGGGAAGGGCGGGGGGACGGGGGGGACGGGGAACCGGAGCCGGCCCCGCCGCCGTGCCCGCCCCGCCGCCCGCCCCTTAAAGGCGCCGGCAGCACCGGAGAAGGGGTGCGGGTATCCCTCCCGACACCCCCTTTTCCCAGCCCCGTACCTGGAAGGAGAGGGAGAGAGGACGAAGCCTTCCTGCGGGTCTCTGCGCCGGGAGGATGGCGATGCCAGCAACTGCGGGGGGGGAGGGAAGAGGAAGATTGAGGGTCCTGGTCCACGGCACCGAGCACCTCCACAACAGGGACCCGTGTCCCACAAGACCACACCACAGGCCCGGGCACCCCGGTCCTCGACTGGCCACCCCACACAAGGAGGGCAGCCACCCCATGCCCCCAGAAGGGTGGTCAGGGAACGCGGTGTTAGCAAAAGCCACCAAAAAGCTGCATTTTGTTATTATAGCTCTAGTTCTCAAAGGAAAGATAACATTCCAGAAATTCAGATTACAGCTGTTACAGGCACTTCTTCTCCCAAATGTTTCCCCTTAGAAGAAGAGAGGCTTTTACCTGTGTTCAGCCTCAAAAAGAGATGCTGGAATGTTTTTCTACCTTGGTGGTACCCGGACTTGGAGCAAACTTGGAAAGACTCTGCAGAGACCACTGAGATCCCAATTCTCATCTCCTCCTGGGCAGGAAAGGTAGAACCCACCCTGGAGAGCCAGCCTATCTTCCTACTTAAAATAATAATAATAATTAAACTCATTCGAGCAGCAAGAGGGTCAGAAAAGAAAAAAGGCTCCTCTCTGCCTTGCTGTGTCAGGTTTAACTCAACCCTACTTGTAGCAAAACCAAGTCTTTTCAGGTGCAGTGATTTCTCAGCAAAGTACTTCTTGCAGTTTTAACCCTTCCTTTCCCAAAAGGCAGAAAGAGTAGCTTAGGGATTCCCACCGCATCTAACAAGACTGAGTTTTATAAACAAAAGAAATGCAAATAATGGAGTGCTTGCTTTTACTGTCTCCTGTAGGGAGTGTCCCATCGTTTCCCAGCTCCTCCTTGGAGATGCAGCTGGGAACCTCTGACCTTCCCACACCTCGCCCCAGGGAGCGTTCACACAGCTCAGTCTCCTTTGCTAGAAACCACCAAATATTTGTGGGGCTTCTTACTACAACTTCTACTTCTTTTAGACAATTCTGAAAACGAAAAGCGGTATCTGCTGTACCTGCTAAAACCAAAAAAAGAGGGAAACTAAGCGGCCACCAGTAAAGCTGCCCCAGCACCAGTTGCTGCAGGGCGTAAATCACAGCCGGCCTCTGGCAGAGCTCTCATTTTGTAGCTGACATTTACTTGCCCAGGGTACGATTACAGCAGAGTAACAGCAGAGCCCAGGAGTTGCTGGCAGATAAATATAACTTTCCAAGACACTACTTGCTGCCCTTGCAGATGAGGTCACAGACACTTAATATCTATTTTAAACTCCGACACTTTTTAAGCATCCAGTGGTCAGGGTCATCTTTTTTCCCCCCTCGCATTAACAGACATTTAGAGGAACTAGAAAAACATAATGGGCTGAATATTTTTAGTACCTCAAAGTCATTGCTATCGCAGCTTAAATTTGGTGGACTTTAGTCTCCTTATTTCAGCGACCCTGGAAATAATTCATTGCTGCTAACAGTCAAGAGCCAAAAATAAAACCATCACTTTCCCCAAATAATACTATTTCCTTATCACATATTAAAAGGCAGACTTTATTTACATAAAAGAGCATAAAAATGGTCAGTAATTATTCAGAACAAGTGTAAGATGAGTATTATCAAATGACATAAAAAGCAAATAAAATTTAAAAAAAAGAAAGAACAAAATCCTTTACCAGATGGCAATATAAAATCATTAACCCCTCCCCTTTATACTTCTCATGTCAAAACCACAATAGTGTTTAATTAGGAACCCACCAGTAAAGCAAATTTCTTCTCAGTGAAACAGTTCCAGCACGTGATGGAACTATATTACATGTCACAGAAAATAAGAGCATACCTACGAAAACTAGGCTTTATAAAACACAATTACATGACAACTGTCAGCTTTGTTACTGAACAGTGCTAATTTTTACTGTGTCTCAATGTTTTTATGTCAAAGTATTTGGTTAGACAGCAGATGAAGGATAGCCTGTCAGAGGATATTACATACTTATGGTTTTTCCATCTCTATGTTATCACTATACATTTCTTAAAAGCCATTAGCAGAAGTGTGATACCAGGAAAAAGTGATTCATTGGCTTTAACAAATCAAACTCTGGGAAGCATAAACGTATGCCAGCTTTTTGAGAGAGGAAAGACTATAAATTGTCTAGAAACTACCAGAATAAAGTCCTGGTTTAGTCTGAAGGACTCTCTAGCTGGAATGTTTAACGTACGAGGGAATGCACACAATTATAAAGCCATTCTTCCTGCTCGTTCAGTGGCATCACGTGCTGAGAAACCTGTGTACAAGACAGAAAACAGAGATGAAACAGTCATTTATTGGAGAACTGTGTGTCTGTTACCTGAAGTGCTGTGTAAGCAGAATGAACTCTTTCAGCACTTACAGCGCTAACATTAAATGACGAACATTTGTCATCTATATTGACGGCTGCTTTCAAAACTTAGTAATTAATGTAATTGCATGATAGCAAAATATCAATGAAGGACACCAAGCCTACGACTTGTACTGAATGAAGCCGAAATTAAAATCCATAAACCACCTTACAGGGTCAGGGTATAGATATCTAAAGTGTCAGCAGCAATGTCAGAACAGGCCCCAACCCTGCCCGTGTCACGGGACTGCATCTCATTACCAGGGGCTTGAACGCATCCACACTGGAAAGCTGTGAAATACAAAATAATTCGGAAGTCTCTCCTTTGAAAGAAAGAGACCATACTTTTAGAATAATAAAAAAATGGATTTTCTTCATAAATGAATGAAAAAAAATTACCATCTGCATTTAGAATGCATTTTCAATCTCATTCTATCCCTTGGAAATTTCCCTAAAGCCTGCCCAGCTTTGGAACCGGGACCAGCAGATCAAGTTGCCTTGTGGCTAAATATGATCCATAAGTCAAGTTTAAAAAAAACAACTAGCCATCTGCAAGCCACACTGTGTGTAAGGACTGCTATATCTATATATTTGTTTCTGACTGGCACATGCTAGGTCTCTTTCTCACAGACATCAATATATTTCTGATTAAAATTTGCTAAGTAAAAAAAAAAAAGAAAAGAAAAGAAAGCCTTAGAAAAAGAATATTCAAAAATATTACTAAATGGTACATGTATTGAATGGACAACAGACAGGCACAGGATGAAAAATTGATCAGCTATGGAGTTTTATAGCAATTTGCACAGGGAAACATGGCTACATCAAGTACACGTCCAGCTTTGAAACACCAAGAACTGTATCTCATCTCTACTGATGATGAAGATGCCACTACCCACATGTTCATTATCACGATAAAAGACCTGCAGAAGGAAACTGTACAGACATCACATGATTTTTTCCTTTTTGCTTAGATTTTAAGTGGGCTGAACAATAAAAATCTTACCATCATGGACTTTGGTGCCACTTCTACAGCAAAAACAGTAAGTCCCCGATTACTCAGGCAGTTCTTACTCTGCTCGTTGTTGACGTGAATAATCACTTTGTTGTCAGACTGCAGGTGGAAAGACACGAGGGAACCCATTACTCTTAATGGTTAAGAGGCTGCTCTTTATGTAACAACTACACATCCCTCTTATTTCCTCTGATTTTGCTATTTTACAGGATAGAAATGCTTTAAAGACGCTGATGTCTATTCTCTCTGAAAAGTAACAGCTTCAAATGTACCTCAGCACCACCAGAGCCCAGATCCATTATCAAAAGTAATTTAAGACTCGTTGAAGTAACTCAACCGCTTACAAAGACGCAACTTGGGAACACCATTTAGTGAGAAAACTATTTGCCAGGGAATGTTACAGATTCTAACAGTTTACATAGTTTCAAGAGGTGACTGGACAAATTCATGCTAGATTTTACGTACAATGAAAATATTTCTGTCTCATGTAGTCCTTGAACTGCTCACTAGATGTGAGGACAGTGGTCTGGCAAAGTGTCGCTGGATGCTTGCCCAATTTGGGTTTGCAACATCCCCTACGGGCCATTTCGGAAGACTTCTTTTTATAGAGAGTTTAATAAAATATTTGACGAAATTGGCCATAAGTCAGTGTCACCTCTGTGCCCATCAAGATCATGGAGCAGATCCTCCTGGAAACTAAGGAGGTGACTGGAGGCAGCCAACATGGCTTCACTGAGCGCAAATCATGCCTGACAAATCTGGTGGCCTTCTACGATGGGGTTACAGCGTTGGTGGCTAAGGGAAGAACGACTGATGTCATCTACCCGGATTTGTGCAAAGCACTTGACACTGTCCTGCATGACATCCTTGTCTCTAAATTGGAGAAACATGGATTTGACGGATGGACAACTTCATGGATAAGTAATTGGACGGATGCGGTCAACAGCTCTGTGTCCAAGCAGCAACCAGTGACAAATGGTGTTCCTCAAGGGTCAGTACTGGGACTGGCACTGTTTAACGTTTTTTTTCAGAGACACAGACAGAAGGACTGAGGGCACCCTCAGAAAGTTTGCCGATGACACCAAGCTCTGTGGAGCGGTCGACACACCTGAGGGAAGGGATGCCATGCAGAGGGACCTGGACAGGCTGGAGAGGTGGGCCCATGCAAATGTCATGAAGTTCAACCAGGTCAAGTGCGACGTTCTGCACCTGGGTCGGGGCATTCCCAAGCACAAATACAGGCTGGGCAGAGAAAGGATTGAGAGCAGCCCTGAGGAGAAGGACTTGGGGGTGTTGGTGGATGAGAATCTCAACACAAGCTGGCAATGTGCCCTGTCAGCCCCAAAAGCCCCCCACATCCTGGGCTGCATCCCCAGCAGCGTGGCCAGCAGGGTGAGGGAGGGGATTCTGCCCCTCTGCTCCACTCTAGGGAGACCCCCCTGCAGTGCTGCCTCCAGCTCTTGGGGCCACCAACAGCAGAAGGACACGGAGCTGTTGGAGTGGGGCCAGAGGAGCCCCCGGAGATGCTGCAAGGGCTGGAGCTCCTCTGCTGGGAGGACAGGCTGAGAGAGTTGGGGGGGTTCAGCCTGGAGAAGAGAAGGCTCCGGGGAGACCTTCCAGCCCCTTTCAGTCCCTCAAGGGGCTCCCCGAAAGCTGGGGAGGGACTCTGGATGAGGGAGGGGAGCCCTAGGAGGAGGGGAAGAGTTTGAAAGAGGGGAGATGGAGCTGAGATGTGGAGAAGAAGTTCTTTATTGTGAGGGTGGTGAGAGCCTGGCCCAGGTTGGCCAGAGAAGCTGTGGCTGCCCCATCCCTGGAGTGGTTCAAGGCCAGGTTGGAGGGGACTTGGAGCAACCTGGTCTAGTGAGAGGTGTCCCTGCCTATGGCATAGAGGTTAAAACTGGATGATCTTTAAGGTCCATTCCAAGACTAATCATTCTATGATTCTATTAAATTAAAATAAGTATAATCATTTAAAGAACACCTTCTCTTGCTAAAGCTATGCAAGAAGGATCCAGTGTATAAAACTGAAAGTTTGGGTAACAGAAAGTCTTTCAACCACCAGTTTATCCCAGGCAATATTCAGACAGAAAACCTAAGGACATACTACTATATCCCCCATTCAGTTGTCTTTAGATAAATCTCAATTTGACAGAGATGCTGGGAAGTGTTTGATTCTTAGACAATGCTATCCAACAATCTAACAATCTCTCTCTCTGTTGAGAAATGGAATAGAAACACAGTTATTTTACACAATCAGCCTCATGCAGCAAAGAAGCTGCTATTAGACTGGTAAGGACTGACCTAAAAAATGTATTAAAAAAAAAAAAAAGAGCTATTTCTGATGCCCACACTACAAAGGGTTTGTGGACAACAGAGTCTAAATACAGTACTTTTTGAAATTAGGTATTGTTGTAGAAATGTAAAGACAATCTAGTGTTAAGCAGCTTATTATTCTGCTCTTGCTGCACTGGCATCACAGTGGTGAAGTTCTACAGGGCAGTGAGATAAAGACAAAGGAAAAAATTATCTGTACAGGAAGATACTTATGGCAACAGGAAGAAGGTCACAGATATTCACCTAGCACAGAGGATGTATTATAGTAAGTTTGTGCTTTGCATAGTAAGAAATGACTCACTATTTCTTTTGGCACACAAATGGGCAGACAATAGATTTGGTACTGCTTACTTTCTGAATTTGACGTTCTATATGAGTCAATTATAAGAGTCTTTTAATCTCCCCAGGTCACACCCTGACTAGGGAGGGTTAGAAGACAGGCACCTTTCTCTCCCCACTGATTAAATGCATATGAAAGACTAAAACAGAATCCCTCAGGAACTCACATATTTCCTTAATTTAATTACAGGAATAACAAAGAAACAATTATTTCTATTGAAATCATCAGTACAATAACTGAAGATATAATCAGGCTGCTTGCACTGCAGGAAGCTTAGAAGATGACAGATGCATGAAACTGTCTTTTATTATTTCTTTCCAGATATTTACCATACAAAAAAGCCTCTGATCTACAAATTTTAATGAGATTTTCAGGGAAGTGCAAATATTTGCTTCAATGCAGAACAGAGGTATTTATGAAACCTAACTGGTATCAATGGCAACGGTCAGTGATTTTAATCAGACAGCATCCAGTTGCCTCAGTACAGACCTCATCTTCCTCTCTGACATATCCCCAAACATATAAATAACTCCACGATATCCACCCTAAAGGGCGAAGTGCAGATCTAAACCCGTAGTTCCAAGGAGCCTCAGCATTCAGTCCTAATATTAGTCCACCAACCCACCCCCTTTTGCATGTTCGTCCTTTTAAAAATGTACTTCTTGCTGTGGTCTTTCAAGATTTAAAGAATCTTAAGTTTAGCATCTTACTACACTGAATTTATTTCCTCACAGTTCCCAATATAAATGAAACTGAGACTGAACAGCATGTCCATTAGGATCTATGCAAAAAGGTTTAAAACTTCTGCTTCTAATGACTTCCAACTACTTTTGCTTGGATTTACAATTCTTAGCTTGGATTAGTAAGAAAGCAAACCTGTAAGACTAGCCCGTTAACAATTCATCCATAATGCACTTTTAAAACACAATCAATGCAAGACACTGCTCTTTCACTTTCTTATACACACTGAAAATACTAAATAGTGCAAATGCTGCAGTCTCTGCTCTTTCTGTAATTGTATTTCCTGTTCTTAGTATTTGTTTTGTGGTATCATGAACATATTATTTCTCCAATAATTATCGAAATACTGAAAAATTGGAATGTGAACACAAGTAAATATTTAGATTCTGTGTGATAGTAATGAGCTGCCCTTTCCAAGAACACTGATCCAAGCTCTTTTGAAGTCTGAGTCGTATCTCAAAAAGAGCTTTGTATCAGGCACTTTATTGGTTTTTTTTAAATGAATTACACACAGAAACTTGATATCAGAAAATATAATTCTCAAAAATGACACAAGAAAGGAAGAACAACAATAATAATAGACATGAACATGAAGTACCTTACGGCAATCTCATGCCATACCTTATTTTCAATAACAGAAGTGATTCTCCTGCCTGCTTTGTAGGTGTAGATGATTATGTTTTCACAGCCATCCATTACTTTGGCCTCCCCTTTATTAACAACAGACTTGCAAATAGCCCTGTTGAGTTGCCAGCTGCCTGCCTCCAGATATATGGCTTTAATTCTGGGTTTGCATTTTTCTGCATAGATGTCAATGACAAAAGGGCACGCCTGCAACGGAGAAAAGAAGTTTTATCATCACTTTAACTCCATTTTTTCCCCTCAGATTTTCATCCACAGCTCCTAAGTGTTGTCATATATGTTCCGAATTATCCAAAGTATGTCACTGAATATTAAATACTCGAAATGTGAGAGCCATGGCAATCTTTTAAACCAAATGAAAGCTCAGGACAAATGAATGCTTTTCCTGTCAGTCACAGTACACTCGATATGCAGTTTGGCGCATTTGGCTCCAACACAGCAAACCCTTCCTTGGATAGCAAAACGTTCAGGAATTAAGATGAAGTATGAATGTATTTCAGTGTCTGAAATAAACCCATCTCCTGTAGTTGTCACACGCCTGCTATTTGTGCCACTTCATACAGATTTAAAATATCTGCAATGTTGCACTAAGCACTCTGCTCTTACAGTATCTTGGCTAAGATTAGTACAAGTAACAACCAGGAGTTTGCATTTTCTTAGACTCAGTAACAGCAGCTCGGTTTCTTTCAAATGGCTATTGGAATCCACTAGGATTTCTCAGTTCTGTCTTTAATTTGTTGGAGGCCCAGTGCTCCTGAAATACCAATCTCTTAAATCATCTGAAACCTAGGAATTAAAGGGTTAAGTAGATATACATTTTTAGACAAACAACTAAAAGCATTCGGAGAGCTATACTGTCCTTTGGAAAGCAAAAACTGTGGGCGCAAACCACAGCCAGTATAAGGTACAAAATACCTATAAGAAATTTCAAACTTGATAAAAACCTCCCCAAAATCCTCTTTCTTAGAGAATAGCACCCTCTTACGTCTGAAATGCAGAAAGACAGTTTTGTAGCTCTGCAAACCCTATTCACAGGAAAAGGAGGAAGTGCTATTCATTAAGAAATCATTCACATGATCTCAATATTTTCACTGAGAGACAACTGAACTCTCTCTACCTTACTGAATATTTTTGGTTTTGTATATATTTATTGCATGCACATGTATTTTTATACGATGACTACACTGACATGATTTAGTTTAACAAAAATTTAAGAAACAATTAGACTACGATAAAATTAATCAGTTTTTCTTGGCAATGAAAGTTAAATGATGAGATTATCTGCATATTTAATGTTGTCTTTATTTTTTCAAAATTTCTTTTCTATTCAGTAAGGATATACTCTTTCTTTAGTGAGAACTATTAACACCAGTTTCTGGGGAAAAAAAAATATCTGTAATAACACGGAAAAATTAGAGAAATAATTCCTGGTCCTGTGAAGCAAACAGTGTGCCACCAGAAGCTCTTTCTTTAAAATTTTATACTGAACACCTTCAGACAGTGGTGTGAAAGGCAACAGTAACAGAAATAGCCGTGTCTGGAAATAAAGAATTTTGAATTATGTGGTAAAAGAGTTATCTTCTCCATATCTGCTTCTGTTGCAGCTTGGACCAGGAAAGTGATTTTTTTAAGCAGAGCAAGTCCTGCATTTTGTAGGTTTGCTGAGAGGTCAGAGTTTACCATCACTGTTTTCTTATCATTTCCCACCAGCGATGTGCATGAATTCTTTCAACAGGTATAACCCAAGATTCCTTCCTCTACAGCCCCACGAAGTACTGTCTTTTCTCTAAAGCAAAAAGCAAATTTCCTCTTACAACAGTGTCGGTGTTATCCTAAGAAACAGGATACCATAATGACTGAAAGTCACAGTGTAAACCCTCTATTAACCATTTGGACTGGATCAGTAACCTACTGAAATCAATTTACAACAGACAGAAACAGTACTGCAGTTAAACACGTGCAGCAAGTTGTATGTGGAGCAGTTATTTTTGCAATACGGCTACCATACCTCTGTCATTTCTAATGCTTTATTGTAGCCCAGAGACAATAAAGTGACCCAAAGGTCACTAGGATCCCCTTCACGGTCATTGGCTTCCATGAGATTCAAATCCATAAATCCTTGTCTTGTTAGTTCATTCTTCTTCATATCAAAATTCTCTGTTTAAAAAGAAATATAAGGTAGCACTTAAACATCTGTTCTCTCTACAAACACCCTTTATCCTTCTGAAGCCAAACTCCCCCTTATGTTAACAAGGTTTAAAAGATGGAGTCATTTTGCAGCTTCAGGCTCTCCAATATTATTTGGGAAAGAATGTCCTTGACCAGAGACACGCTCTTTGCAGTGTCCCTATGGATTTTAGATAATGACTAGAAACAGCTGGTCCCTTGTACAACGCAAAAGAGGGTGAGATTTCAAAACAGAGTTCATATTGATTCTTTTTTGCTAGCAGTGTCTGTTGTGGCTGAGATTGGCAGTATGGTGTATATTAGGAATGGGAAATTAAAGTCTGCTGGGGCCAGCACCCTTAGTGCTTGAGGTCCTTGATATATAAATGATTTACTTAGTTCCTAAAAAGCAATAAAATGCCAGTAATCCTAACACCCCTCTCTTGATAGAATATAATAGATCGACCACTCTAATGTCAGCAAACACATAATTGAAATGTCCTTGTGTCAGAGATTTTTAAAAATGGTTTTCTCATCTTCATAACAATGCTAAATCTTTACTATATATTATTAAAAAGGGATTACCAATTTAATAAATCTATCTGAGGGTACAGATGCTATAATAAATGGCTTGAACTTTGGTGTCAAGATTTATGATATTCGTCTGAACCCTTCAACTGATTAATGACCTGGTAAAACATGCACCATATTCTCTGCTTTCCTCTTTTGTACGCTTCACACAGGCATCCACCCCTGCTGCTCGTGTTGAGACCAGTGCACAGAGCCATAACAGGGACAAAGTCATCAAGCGTGGAAAAGCACGTCCAGGGATGAAAGAGACGAGAAACTCATTTATAGAAAGGTATTTTTGTATGACCTTTCCATCATTTAGGAAAAAGTCCGGTATCTTATTAGACTGTTTTGGGGAGAAACAGTAGGACTGTGGAAACAGATTTAAAGTATTTTGGCCCAAATTAGGCAATGTGTCATAGCCTACCACAGACAACAACATGACACGGGCCAATAGACAAAGACATGCCATACTGGCATTTCAGAAATAAGTTGCAGAAAAACTATATTTCTTATAGAAACTTCTACTTTTCATACAATGGCTTCTAAATTTCCCGTTTGTACACTCACTGCAGCTAAAATCCCCACACTTTGAAAGTCACTGCTTTCATGCACTGTATTATTAGGGCAGCCTTACAGTCACCAGTGGCTGCATTCTCCTAACCCTGTTACCAGATAAATCTGTGTATTCTCAAGGCCTTGGCAAGCTTAAAGCAATGCCACAGAATTCCTTTTTTCTTCAAAATTCGAAGTTTGTGGCCTAACACTGCTCCTGCAAGCTGGCACGGTGCCCAGGAACACTGATGAGATGAATCAGCAGATAGAAAACAAAGTACAGCTGCAAGTGTCTTAAGTGTCTGTCAGCTTCCTCATCTCACCCACGGAAGTCTCAGAATCCCACGCTGTCATACAGTACGATATGGACAAACTGACGCCATATATTAATTGCCAAAAGAAAGATTTTTAATGAAAAACTGCTTACATCTGAAGAAAATATATAGTTTTCTGATGTATAATTTTCTCAACAATCATCATAAGCTCTAGATGCCATTTTTAAAGCCTCATCTACACAATAATTAAATGTCCCTCTCAACACTGAGATATGAAAGCTTAATCTGCAGAAAGGAGACCGATTAAACAAATACCTGTTACAGCTTAATTCACCGTATGATCCACGATTAGAAAACCTCTAGTTTTTGGCAGCTATAAAGTCTTCCACCTACAATACTTTGCAATTAGCAATGGGAGGAAATTTCTCAGCAGGTCAGTGGCACAGAAAACAGAGTGAAGCAAAACAGTGAACAGGACACTGGAAAAGGGAAGAAGAGAAAAGAAAAATAAAGGGAGAAGAGAACAATATCTACATGTGGTTTTGGGTAAAGGCTACAAAATGCTCAGTTCTTCTATACTTTATACATAGTAGGATGCTATAAACAACAACTTGCAATAGACTGAGAGCCCTGATGAACTTACCCTTGCACACAGCCCATGCATCCTCATCACATTTCTCACCACTAGTTCTCAGTTCAAAGAAATTGTATTCCTCCAAACTCAGAAGGCCATTTCCATCCAAATCAATTGTTTCAAATATATCCAATAAAGCCGCTCTAAAAGATGAAAAAGGCAGAGCTATTTCCTTTAGTTTAGTACTGTCAATAACTATTCAGTCTATTTGAGAATATTCCGTATAAACAGTATTTTAGTAAAATACATTTTTTAAAAAACTAGCTCTTTATTTGGAGCACACGCTTTTATAATAGCTACCACGCCTGTTTGGGAATATGACTCACCTGAACTCTTTGGTTAGAGCCAGTTCTCCATCTTCACCTCTATACACCAGTTTTGCCTCTCCAGTAACTTGTGGTTTTACCTTCTTCAACCTACAGCCTGTTGTGAATGGGAGTAGCCAGTAAACGCCTGATCCAAGCTCCCCTTTCCATCCAAACATCTACTCTTAAGAGAAGACAGACAAGTTTGTAAGTTACCTCCCAAATGATACCTTTCTTTATTACATGTAATATTCATACAAAAGGGATTAATTACTTGAAAACACTGGTAATGCTAAGTTCTTTACTTAAAGAAAACATGACTACAGCAAGATGCTGTGTCATGCCATTTCAAAGACACAAAATCTAGTGAATCTCTTGGTTATAATAAAAGTTAGAAAAACATCCAGGACCAGAGATGAGGGGAGAAGAGTCATTACTGGAAGTGTCTAACAACAGTCCTATAATTTTTTAGTTTTGTAACACTCTTTAACTGTTAAACATTAAAACAAAAGCAGCCCAAAGCAGGCTGACAAAACCCACCGAGTTTTCAATTTCCGCCTTGATTTATTAGCTTTTTTCAAACTAGCAACAAAAACCTCCGATGCAAAAAATCACAAGTGACTTAGGCTTTAAGAAACAAATTGAGTTCCCTGTGGCTTGGAAGGGGGAAGTAACTTAATGCTGCCATTTCTCCTCCCTTATTTCTGCCATGGATAGAATATTTTGTGCACTATGAAGTTCAAAATCATACATATGGCAAGGAGAAAGGAAATCAAAGAAATTTTAACAAATTTTACCTTTGAAACACATGGAATACAAGTGAGTTTCCACAGAGTATCTATACAGATAACCAGCAACTCAGCAATACTTGCCAACGCACCACAGGATAATATGGTCCTCACAGGAATTTCATTAAACTTGTATACAAGCGGTTTGTAATTCAGTCCATCCAAAGGGCACAACTAAGACAGTATTACATCCTATCTTGCATAAATTCCATCAGTTTTAACAGGGAACATGCACAGAAAAGTGTTTTTTCTCTCCTCTAGTCTGATTAATTACAGTTTGATTTCCTTCTGAACACATGGGAACTCACCCATGCAGCATTAACACATACACTAAAGACAGAAGAATTAAGACAGGAATACAACAAAAATACCTAACCTCTTTGTTTTGTTGTTCAGTAAAGCTCACAAGCTGTAGATTTTCTTGGGTTTCATTTTCCTTTAGAATATACAAAGCTGTATCCACTGACAACCAACGACAAGATTTTCCTAAGAAAAACATTCCCAACACAAATGCTTAATATTGGCACAAAATTGTTTTATTTTGACCCCCAGAGTAGATATTTCCATTGTATTTATAATATAGGTCCCTGTTAATCTAAGATGGAAAACAAGAATCCATTATTTGCTATTGGAACTTCCTTCTTATTTAGGCTGATCAGATAAATTGTTCCAAGTCTTGTGATTGTCTTACAGGTAATGATTACTTTTAATAGTTCTAATATTAAAACCTTTGGTAGTTAAGGAAGGTAATTTCATTGTTGCTGCCATTAGAACAACATTATCATTTCTTACTTTTCTTTATACTAAGGCTCCTAGATATTTGCAATTAAGGATGTTAGCAAAATTGTATTATATTCTCATCTGATGTTCTGTAAAATACTGTTAAACTCATCTTGACTGAAAACCCAGATTACGTGCAAAAGCTAGTGATACCAGAAGATGTAAATCTCAGAAGTATAAATTTCAATCATTTTTAAGATTTAAATAGCAAGATCCTCCCACATGGCATCATGCATAATTTGTTTGTCTGATCATGTATGATTTGTTTTAGGTTGGGCTGGAATGGAGGCCTGGTCTTAGATTCAAATGGCATCTATGTTGAATAGATGTCATTTGAATCTCTTTGATTTCTTGTAGCTGCTCAGCTCCTGAGGCCATCAATCAATGAGCTATTAAGTGGTCTTCAAGTTAATCAGATCAAGCAAACCCATGAATACAGGGGCTTAATTTTTTTACAGTTAGGAGTCAAGATTACCAAAGAGTGGCTACACACTGCACAACTTCATTAAAAATTTGAAGATACTTTTGATTTTTCATAAAAAGGTAATTGCTTTGCTAACAGGAATCCTTTCCTTACATACCAGTATTATCCTTCCTCTTCACAACAAAACACGAAGATATTTCTACATACAGGACAATGATATTGTGCAAAAGTAGAATTTTATTTTTTTAAGTAAATGCTCTTTTGGTTCCACAGAATGTCTGGACAATTCCGCAGCAGAACTATTCTAAGGCACAGTTTAAGAGGGTGCCACGTGAAAAAAGGAAAGTTATGAGCAGAACACTGAGACATCCTGTTACTCAAATCTAATCTATTAGTATCAGATCACTTTTCCTCACCATTAGAAGTTTGTTGACCAACTTCTCATTTCAAACAGGTAGTAATTGGAAAATGACAACTTTCTGACAACTACCAGCAGTGAAGTTTTTATCACCAACCTGAATCAGAATCAATTATCAGCCTGTGGCACAACAGCCAGCCCAGATGACTCTAAAACATCTTTGGGATCTAATGGCTCCTCTTTTATGGGATTAAAGAGGAAATAATGTACTTGGGAAAAAAATAATTCCAATATAGCCACTAGATAAAGCCCCTTCGTAAATCACCAGAGAGAACAAAGCCAATAGTGTTTGGAAAAAAATGGAGCACAAGGCTGATCTCAGGAAGCCTAATGCTGGGATTCATTCTTAAAATGAAAATGGGCAAACTAAGATATAAATTTCTCAGACAAGATTCACAATCAAAGAACACAAGATCTCTCAGGCAATATTCAGTAAGTTTTGTGGTGGTGTTTCTCACAAAATACATCACCACCTTAAAGAGAGATACTGCAAACAATGCTAACATTTCCATTTTGTAGTAAGAAACTTCACAAATCTAAGGCCAAAAATAATCTAAGAAGTTGCCTGACTACAAAGAGAAACCTAATGGACTCACCTGATTTTCACTGCCCAGGCAGTGAGCACAAAATGACAAAGGAGAAAATACGGTCTGACAAGTGAAGTTATATTTTCAATAGGATTCTGTCTACAGAGAAAAATATTGCTGTATTGCAATATCACAAAATATCGCAAAGTATTGAAAGTGAGAAAGGGAGAGACGTATCAGCAGGAGGAGAGAAAATATGTTTATAGAGGAAAATTCTCCACAGAAATAGAAATACACTCACCTTCTACCTGACGAAGGTTTAAAGGCTTGATGGTAATACATACTGCAGACCTTTGAGATAAGTGCAACCTGTACTTATGACTAATGATTTCACCATCTTCTTCTAAGTAGAAGCATCCTTTGGACTGTGCACACTGCCATTCCTGGAAACCAAGCAAATATTAGATGTCGCCTTCATCTGTAATTAAGATAAAAGCTCCTTCTCGGAAATATTAATTAATTTGATGATTTAGTAAATCCTGCATAAAAATATACCACAAGATACAGCACTGATCTTCTTTTTTTTTTCCTATTCATTTTCTCAAAAGCCTTTTCTGTGTTCAATTTTTGCAGAGCAGTTAGTAACACTGCTTCACTAGTGAAAATGCTTGAAACACATAGAGATTACACCAATGCTCAAATAGTGGAAATGAAATTTAATTGCCATGAAGAATCAAACTGAATTCATGTTATTCTCTGAACTGTGTGATTTACCACTGAAAGGCTGGAATTTTGCTACATTAGTTCCATCAGGCCAATCAAGCAAAGAACGCAACTGATTAGCTGAACAAAGAGGAGTTATTTGCTCAGACAAATCACAAACACAAATACTGGTCAAATCATGTGATTCTTCTTGACTTCTGTCAAAGCTATTGGAGAGATGTAAACTGAAAACTGCTCTGTATGCGAATAATATGGTTTTCAAAGATGCCATGATTTTGCTGAGATGCTCTAACAGCTACATGTTTCAATTTTTTGTTTATTTTTAAACAGCAGGTCACAATTTTCAAATACAACCTCAATGATACTTCTTTAGCAAAATAAAAATTAAGTCCTTAAAAACATATTATATTCCTCGAGGAACGCAAGACATTCTTGATTTGCCTTCTCTGGTCTGGATTAAGTCCATTATTTCTAGTCACTCTCCTCTAGTCACTCTCAATGGAAGATAATGTCTTCATCAGAAGAAGATAAGTTTATCATGAAGATAAACAGTCTTCATCAGTGCTACATTCCATTTCTCCTCTTAAACAACCAGTTCTCATCATGTCACATTCATGCTCAGTTGATGGTAATTTACAGTCCATGACCTAAAGCTGTCAAGCAAGAACTGGACTTTACTAGTGTGTATACACCAAGGATGCCAAGTAACACGCTCAGTAATACATTTAGCTCTGATCCTGAATTTACATTTCTCCATTCAGAACTCTATGATTTCTTAAGAATATATACTACTCGGGGACTCATGGATTTAAGAGCCACCAGTCCTGTGCCACAATTTTGCCACTGATTTCTGCTGGAACAGGATCAACTCCTCTGTGTTAAACTTTTATCATTCAAACATTACCAAATTCATCTTCATTATACTACTTCCCGCTTTAAGAACTTTTTAGAAATTAATTAAAACAAAGAGAGATGTACTTTGAGAAAACTAACTGCCTGTATTGGCATAGAAAAGCTGTAGAATCTAATACCATCACTTCATTTTCTGCCTCTGAATCACTCTTATCTTGTAAGTTTCACCCAAATAGCACAAACTCAGCTATGAAAAGAATCTTCATACTAAAGGAATAAAAATATATCATCCTGAAAATGTGAATTTGGATAAACACTGAGAATTCCATATTTTACACAGCTGGAAACTATTTTAATCTCAAAATACTTATTATTCAGGTAAGACTACCCTGTCCCATCCAAGATGTTCATCTAAAGGCAACAATTATTTCATCCTCAGTACCCCAATAGTTTTGGTAGCATAATGCATCATACCAATTTTAGATGTCAAATTCTGCTAATAATATTTGCATACAGCTGACAACAGGGAGTACTTTGAAGTATAAATACTATATACTTTGCAACTCACTTTCTGCTGTTCTTTGGAGGTTTGAGATTTTTAAAGAAAATTAAGACTTTGCTAAGGAAGTTCTAAGACTTTAAAAGTAAGCACACTTCCTCTGAGCACAGACTATCAAAAGGACAAAGCTCAATTAAGCTACCTAAAACTAAAGTGGGACATCCAATCCCTGATGGAAACTAATATCCCAGTCCCTCTCCTCCCATAAACTTTCCAGTTAAGACAGCATGTTGGATCTGGGGCCTTCATGGACACCCATCTTCTCTGACCTCAGAAATGCAGAGGGAACAGCATGCTGTTAGAGGAACAATGATCTCATCCCACCAGCTACATCCACACTGCGAAATAAAAGACAGCAAGAAGCAATTTGGCTTCCTGGGATCTCCACAGTCAACATCATCCCATCAGGCTTTACAAGTTTGCGTGCTCCATGCCATGACCTACCCCACAGCCTGTAATATCTTGGCTGGGATGCAGAGACAGAAGATTAAGAATGGCACTGGAAAATATAATTTCTTGAACCCAAATTACCATGTGGGTTCTAGGAAAATAAAGCAACCCAAGTGCCATTTAATCTGCCTGAGAGAGTGCAGGGCTTAAGCCTTGAGGATGCAAAGCTGCCCATGATACCTGGTCCACAGAGTCAGAGATCAGTCCCTGGCCATCTTCTATGTAGCAGTATAGACCTAATTATTGCCACCTAAAAACGTTATACTGATCTTTATCCATAAGACTAGATTTTTAGCAAAAGGGGTCCAATCACAAAGAGTAATTGGCAAAGAAGCAAACAGAGACAAGAGTTACTGAGACTTAATGGTGAGAGTTGAATGTTGATCAACAAATGGGGTTCTCTCAGTCAAACAAGTGGATAACGGGAGTTGACATTAACATCAGTCAACATAAATCAGTGCTATAATCTGTTAAATCATTCTAGTAGTACTCCATTCTCTGTTTATTCCAATACTTGCATGGCTCCTAACTTTGTCTAAAGTCTATATACAGCAAATTGAGATTTTTCCTTAAAACTTGACACAGCTGAGATTGGCTTAGAGACTGAATAAGCCAATGAGTTAATACCCTATGAAACTTTGAAAAATTAATGGCACTTTGAAAAGACCAAAGTCAAAAGGTCTTGCTAATGAAACAACATGGCTGTTCTTTGAGACATAAAAGAGCACAATATAAGTTTAAATAGCAATCCAAATGTACTATAACTACTCAAAGAGATACTCTGACAATTTTCACATACAAAAATTACTTTAACAGCCACGTTCTATTCCCCCTTTCTCGCTATGGCAGTGGCCTTCAAACCATCATCTCACAGACAGTCCATGAGAATAGCTTTGTCCTGTTTGTCTACCTTGCATTTTCTGGCTGTTATTTCAGATGAAAGACCACATTTTTTTGCGGGTTTTCATTTAGATAGACATTGCTACAGCAGGGACATGAAACAATCTGAGTAAGCAGGAAAAATACTTCGAGGTTAAGGTGTGAGCAACAGTAAATAAAAGTTTGACAGTGCTTTAGGAATCAAATACTAAAGTGCTGTTCTTGCAGAGAGCGTAAGGTGGTGCTATATTCTCTAAATTATCCATGTCAAATTACAAACAGGTATGTAAACTGGTGAGGCTAAAAGATGATTTTCTGTTTTGATTTTAGTATGTCACTTCAAAGCATAACATGAGATGTCAAATAATAGCTAACATAATGGGAAACGTTTGTATTGGAAGTGTTAATCATCAAGAAATGTTAGCCACTACCTGCTGCTGCCAGTGCTGGCCATTGCCCAAATAACACATTCCACTGCTATTTCAATTTCAGTTAATACTGAAATTGTCCACACACTCATGCAGAATTCCAAATAAAAACCAATGTTTGTGAGAGGAACTGTTCCTATGATTAGAGCACAGAGCTTCAGTTCAACACTTTCTCTTGTACAAACCTGTTCCATGTTGTTTATGCACATCTGTAGCACTTCTGCTAACTATTTTTTTTCTCCCCAAAGTTATTTATACAGCTTTGAACATGTCACAAAACTCCACTGACGAAGAATGGAGAACATGGAAGAATATAGTATGAATACATTCCATGTTTCCTAAGGGGTTTTACATTTAGACATTCCCCATGTTTTGACTTCCACTGTTTCCTTCTGACAGAAAAGTAAAGATGACATTGGTCCTACTTCATTACGGCAATATTTTCTTATTGTCCCAAAAAGACAGGTGAACTGCAGAAAAAAAATAATATTTCTGACTATAAGATAAATAAGAAGAAATTTTGGGTGCTAGATTCTGATCCGCACCCAAATGAATCGCTGTGCATTTATTCATCGATTTTGAGAAAGTTTATATCGTGTCCTTAGTAGTTATGGTTGAAAAAAAGTAGCAGTTCTACTTACACCTTTTCATCTTTATTGATTGCTTTCATTTTTTGTATGATGCTAATCAATAGCAATCGATATCTGCTTTTTTTTTTTTCAGTCAGTTCTTACTGGCTTGTACAAAGAAAGAGGAATCCAATATTGGGAAACAGTGCGATGGTTTTATACACCACATATCATGTTTGAACAAGGTGAAATTGCAGGTTAAATTGCATGCAGGTCCAGATACCTAAACAGACTGCAAAAAATTCCTCGGAGATTATGTTTTTAAATTTTAATATAGAACAAGTGTCACCGTATAGCAATGTCGAAGATATAAAGGACTTCAGAGTTCAATAACAAATACAGAGTTGTTATTTGAAACAAAAATGTAGCTCATGAGAACAATCAGTTCAGTTTTCCAGCAGCAGTTATACTATGTGGTCATAACCATTTTTTCCCTTTTATACAGGAGTCTCAAGGTGCACATTTTTAATGTATCCTAGCAGTTTCCAGTTAATGTTTTATATTTCTACAGCTATTATTTTCTGTTGAAAGAAAACTAGTAAAGGTTCAGTCAAGAAAGGGAAAACAAAGGAAAAAGATCAATATTAACACTCTACAAATATTGACTTAGGAAAGTGACTTTGTTGTCTTTCTCCCACAGGAATTTATATTGAATGAGTGATTTATTTAAAAGAAAATACTGATGGAACATATTAGTCTAACTAAAAATCAGTATTTTCAGGCTACAGCATATATTTACAAATTAATGCCCAACAAAGTGAATATGCTCACAGATCTGTTATTTATTTCCAATTACCTTTCATATAAAGGTTTATGATACACAATCTTTCAGACTACTTAAGCATTTAAAGTTCTCACCAACCTAATAAATTATTAAATTTTAAATTTCTCAAAAAGTCATTAAATGTTTTATCCAACAGTGGTTTCATTTATAAAAAACACACTTTGTTCTATTAAACCTTCACACCTGAAAAATTATTTTCAATAACTAGATGTCAGCAAAACCAACAGTATATAAAAATGTTAATAATAATATGTATGAAGAAACCTCTCAGTAGTTTATAGCTGCCCTTGACAAACTATTAATAAAACATAAGCTAAAAATCAGAGAAAAACGGTTTCTTATTTAAAATGCAATAACATATGTGCCTAGAGGAAAACAGCATAATTTTCAATAGGAGTAGCTTACGTGATACCTTCATTGTTTCTGGCTCAATTAGTTTTGTGTTTCTGTTGCTACCGGCACCCACACTGACAGAGGTAGAAACGGATGCTTTGCAACTTTGAGCTGATGATGGTCTTGAAGGAGTTCTGCTATCACCTATAAACAGAGGTATTTAGTTATAATTACATTCTTTCAAGTTATTAATTGTGCTATTTATCCTAAAGCCTTACATTTATAGGCAGAGAAAAATCCAACGACAAGAACTTCAATCGGATAAGCTGACTTCCCTTATAATTATATGACATTTAATAACTCCTTATTCTCTGACCATACATCTTGGGTTAAGGGGCAAACAAATAGCAGAACCTCAGAATCCAAATCTACCTGAAGGACACCACATTATTCCATTTACCTTGGAATTAAGGTGAACCTGTCCTAAGTGGAAAGGTTTAACCTGTTTCTAATTTAAAGTTATTTCTTTTCAGGACAATGTAGTTTCCCTGCCAGACAGCACATCACTTAGGCACAGCTGCCCAATGCAATCACTTCCAAGCCTTTACTTTCAAGTTCCTTATGTTGGGGCAACTCTGCTGGTACAATTATTGATTTAGCTACATAAACTCAGGCTTCATCACTGTTTTGTCACCTTTGCACCTCTTCAGTACCACCTAGAATTGAAGCAGCTTACAATAGTGCTCACTACACGCCAATATTTCATACATGGTACCACTGCAGTCTGTTGGCCTGTGGTCTTTTTCCAGTTTGGGAGGGTTTGTAAGTAACTTTGTAACTTCAGGAAGAATGTTAAACTTTCACATTGACCGTGCTTGAAAAGTAGCCTCGATAATTTAAACAGAATGTTTATGATAAATATTAAAGGTTTCATCTCTGATATGGGAAAAAAACAAATAACTTGCTCTGTTGCAACATCTGAGCCTTCGTTTTCTCTCTTCCCTCTGGACTGTGTCACATGAGAGCCAATAAAACTCACCCTTAAGAATTTAAGGCCTTTAGATCATAGATGCAGCCAAAGTCCATGTGAACACAGGGGTCAGATATTCTACTGAGACATTTATGCAATTGCTACAGTAGAAATTTATATTAGTCAAGAACATCCTCACTAATCGGAGAAAAATTAAGTAAATACTCAACTGTTCATTGACCAAGAGCATGAACTCCCCCAGAATGAAAACTCCAAATGTGAAATATAAATACCTTTTGCTGATGCTAGTTTGTGATCAGTTTTCCTCGAGATTCTCGGTGATGGTTTGGACACCGGCGGTGTGATCCCTTCAGAGGAAGTTTCAGTTTGATTTCCAAATTGCTGCTGCCTCAACCGACTATCAACTTCCAGTCTCTCTCGCGCAGTCTTGCAGCACTGCTCACTGGTTGTCAGGTATAAGTCACAAAACTTTAAATAAAGAGAAGTAAGCTGTTAAGTGAAACATTCCTTCTCACAATTTTAAGGATTAAAATGTAACATTAGTAAGGAAAGGACAGATCAATAGATGTAATGCATTTTCTCTTAAAGCACAATATTAATTTTCATTTTCATGAATCACGGCAACAGCGCAAGTGGCACAGTAAAAATGGAGCCATGATTCACAGGGAGGTCCAATATTGAATGAAAATTAAGTGTGACATTCAACCCAAGAGGTGATTAATGTTTCTTTTTAGATATTTGAAGACTGATTATTTTTATACATATATATTTTCTTAATGGGGGTTGTTTTTCTCCTATGAAACTATATTTATGTACAAATCTTTGTGGACCGTTTATTCAGTTCAAAACTTAGTCATTGCTTAGAGATGATGCCAAAAAAGCCAATAAGATGTCACATCTTGAAAATCAGATGTTCAACATGTACAATAAGAAATTATGAACTGTCAGAGACACAGCATCTCTCACTGATTAGCTAAGTTTGCTGTCAATTGTCATCTTTATCCTGCTATTCCTTAACTCTTATCTTCACACATGCTGTTAGGCTTCATGCTTACTATTAGGCTCTGCCCAATACATTAAGTTCACTTGCAGCAAGTCACCGTTTCAAGGATAATTCCCAGGACAGTGTGTTGTGAGATAAAATGTGGGAAACAGAAGTATATACCAGCCCATGCTGCAGTAAATAGGCAGTTCAGGGGGGCTTGGGTAAGGTCATCAACGGACCAACACATGGAGGTGGTATGTATTGCATTTGATAATGCTAATACTGTCAGTAACGTTCAGCCAAAAACACAAGAGCAAATAATACCTTGTTGTAGTCAAGTTTCCCACCACAGTTAAAATCCACTTGTTTAATAATGGCACTCACTTCATCCCGCGTCATTTTTTCACCTCTCTGCAATAAAAACAACTCAGTTTGGGTTCCTCATCAAGAATGCTGTTCACCCACAGTACACATTTAATAAAAACACAAAGAAAGATTATATCCTTTCAGGAAATCTTATCTTGCAATACATTTAAACCGACTTTGATTTGAATCATCAAAATAGAAGTCAACATCTTAAAAAATTATGTCCCTACAATGCTACTAAATACTGAAGAGATGAATTGCACCAGTTTATACAGTTTTGTGGTGTCTTCTGGAACTCTACTGTGAATGATATTTACATCAATTACAGAAAATCTTCCATAAACTGGGGAATCTTCTGGGAAATCTAGCTCCGCATATTTTTTACTGTCATTCTTTTAAGCCATATTAATGACATGCACAGGTAAGCCGTATGATATTTGCATGCTTTGGGCTGATAATGCATAATCTCTAACCAAAGTATTCATCTATCCTAGCACAACTTATCTTAAGACCCCAATGAACTACAGACCATCATAGCTGGGATAAACCAAACCACTGACCTTAGTATTTTATGTATAACTTGGATAAATGTTAGCTTTTAACTTTGTATCTGAACACACATAGACAACTTGTGAGGAGAGAACAGCAAAAATATGTCATCAACTGTCTTAATAAAAGTTCCTAACCCCAAAAGGCTGCAGAGGGAGTCTGTAGCGTAAATCCCCCTGTTCTCTGACTTAACCAATGCAGAGACATGTGCTTCCCTTTCTGTTACTCCACTGCAGTATAGATAGGATTTCAAGAAAACAATCTTTGAAAGCATGAAAAATATTTTCTCTGCCAGCTTCCACCTTCAAGGTGCAATTGCTGAAAGAGACTGACAGGTTATCAACTGCAAGACTATAAGGGGGAAAAATGGAAGAAACATCATAGATAACCACAGAAAACTAGACACAAAATTGCAAAAAAAAATTACATGAATCAGTTATTCATACTTTTGATCAGGAATTTTTGTTTACACATTCAGAATTGTTTCCAAAAATTCCTACTAATGGTTAAAGATGGATAATAATTTTGTACTGATACTTACTGTTGTAAGAATATTATAAAGTTCATTGTGTAAAATATATCCAGTGTTATCTGTGTCTATTTTTCCAAATGCTTCCAGCAGTTCAGTTTTTGTAGCTGGTTTTTCTTTTTTTAAAATGGTACAAAAATCATCAAAATTCAGTGTAGTCGTTTGTGAAGTCCAATATTTATTAACTGTCTTCTGAGATGGATTTCTTCCAGCCTGTTGAAGTACTGAACAATAAAACATACTATTAACTGTATATTCCAGCTGTCAGTTAACGAGTTGTTTTCTCAAAACTTCCTTTAATCACTTTCCATATTCAGACTTTTTTTTTTTCGCTAAAGCCAAATCAATCCAAGGGAAAAGCAGGTCTGAAGGACAGTTCTGCTCATAGTCTCAATCCTGTACTCTACTGATACAGACTGACTGTGACCTTCCCTGGCCTTGGATTCTGTGGTTTGTAGCAGCGAGGTTCAAGCAGCCCGAGGGGCAGATGAGCTCACTCACATATTCTTTTGAAAGGGGTCATCAAACAGGCAGTGCCTGGCATCCTACATCATCCCTCGCGAACTCTGATCCAGCACAGAGATGACATATGCTGCACTGCTGAGAATCACACCCACTTTCTTCTACAGAAGAAGGAAGAAAGCAGAGAGCAGCCTGTGACCTGTGACTTTATAACACAACGAATATCACTGGAATTATTTTGCTTAAAGGCTCTGATCTGCAGCTTCCACTTATTCGTGTGCACTGTTCTACTAAACTCAATGGGATGTCTCCTTTAAAGAAAGTTAATAGGTTCAAACCACTAATTAACAAAAATATCCATTAATTCAAAGACAAGCTCCTCAAGAGACAAGTGTAAATTTCAGCCCAGTGTATATATCCCCTGTCTTAATATCAGGAACCTATTATTTGTAAGCTTGCACATTATTAGATCCCTTTTCTACTGAGATATACATAAGCCTTTCCATTTACTTTGCCAAGAATTGACATCAGGTGTAGAATTTATCTTCAACAATCTTTTATATCACATCTATACGTTTGAACTTATCAATTCATATTACGCAATGTGAATTTCAAACGTAAAGGAAAAATGATACCAACAGACACCAAAATTGTGAAGGCCAACAGCCAATACCATATATGCCACCAGTCCCACTGCTCCTACACCTGGCATTCTTCAAAATGAATTTGCTGGATCTAGTTAGCCTCTTAAAGGCCTTTACTGAAAACACCCTTTCATCAGTTTCCAGTGTGAAGAAGGTATTACGTTAAATTCAAATTCAATTCAAATGCACAGTCTAACTGAAACTGGAGGGATGCTTTTATATCTTCCCATATAATCAAGGTTTTTAGGGAAACAAGAGAGATCTTCCATCTCTACCTAGGCTGGCAGTTTGGTTTTTAGCCAGCTGACCAATGACCAAGTCTATCCTGGCTGAGAGCAGTTCGGGAGCATCTGTGAAATGAGGTGGTGGCATCATTACAAATCTCAGTAGGTAACTGTGTCACCATAAAAACAAACAAACAAAACCAGACACCTTTGTTGCTAATCTTCGATTGAATGCCAAGGACTAAATAAAGATTTCTGCCCTGTCACCTCTACAAGCGAGTCAGGAGAATACAGCAAAGCTCACATCTTTATCCACGGAACGCTTGGGCACGTAGCAATTGTTTAAGGATTTCAACATCAAGGTCAGCCAAGGAAGGGCAGTTACTCTGTGTGTTTGTTTACGGGGACAGCCAAGTTCCCTGGACAGTCCATGCAGCACAGTATTCCCTTACATTTAACAGAGTATCCTTCAAGCATACGACAATTCTGTGTTTTTATATATCCTGGGAGATCAGCATTTGCCATACCCTACATGCCTCCCAAGTTTGTATTTTTGAAAGTTCAATTAGGCTGCACCTTTTATTTATACTTCTTTACAGACTGATTCTGCTAAAAACCTTAAGTAATATTACAACACAGGAAATGAAGCTACTTACCATCAAACTCCTAGGAATACAATTTTGCAGGGCCAATCTCTAAGAGAGTATTTCACAGTTTACAATATTAGCCAAACATCATGTAGCAAGAGATGATTAAACACTGGCATCACTCATTTGATAAATGCCAGGATTTACTTAAGATGCAATGTAAGTCTATAGTAACTCTCAATACTTACAAATTTTAAAAGGAGTCCTTAAATATCTCTGAAAAGACTGGGAGCCTGAGCCACTAATCTGAGTTGATTTTGAAACCAAAATGCCCAAACACTTGCCATCTAGTGAAGTGGCATATGGATAGAGATGAAAGCAAAAACACACAGAAAAGAGATGACATTAGTTCACACCACTCATACCTTAAAATCCAGATTATCCAAAACTATCATTAGGCTCTTTTATTACAGCTCAGAAAGCCTGGATAACACTAAGTCACATGCTGAAAGAACATACTTGCTAATAATGCCAGTTATCACAGAGATCTTCTGTGCCAGGGCAAGTGCCCACTAAAAACCGAACTGAGACCAACTCACTTAATGATTTGTAGGAGGAAAAAATTTATTGCAGAAATGTCACAATCAAAAGGCAGTACCTAGGCCCACCTCAAGTAAGCAACAGTGCTACCATCAAATTTGGTGGTGTTAAACAGCTCACTTAGGTCCTCTGTAAACTGTCACCTGGTATTGACTTTTGCCCATTCATACTGATGATTTACGGATGAAAAGCTCTGTGTACTACTCCCACTTCCACGAGTCATTCAACACCTGGCAACAAAGATTAAGGATTTGAGGAAAATGAAAAACTTTGAGGAATGGTAGTTTCTATAAACTTTGAAAAATCACTATGTGACATAAAACAGGTAAATGATGAAAATGTCTTCAAAGATACAGCCACCAACACTTGAAATCTGAACCCTATCTAAAACTACTGTAAATTCCTTAAAACTGCTATAGAGTTTATACACTGGGATACTCTCACAACCAAATTGCTGACTGCTCTTTGTAAACCACCCACTGCAATCGTCACACACAATAGTTACGAGGAAAAAATATCTAATCATTACCTAGACTGAGTTGTTCCTTTGATTTAATATTTTCTAAACTGCTTTTCAAAACCGTTAGGTAAGCTGCTCGGCAGTTCATGTAAAAGATTGCTTCTTCTGCATGCTGGGACTTCTTTGCTTGGGAACTTTCTGAGCGTGTGACTTTCTGAACGGAGAGGGAGGCGTTATTCTCAGGACTGCCGGCCATTCTGTGAAGAATACGATTACAGTTAGAATTTGTTACTTTCTTGCCTTTTTAATAACGTCTCTGCTTTATCCTCTCACACACACACTAACACAAATCATCCTAACAGCTAGGTCATATGTTTTCCCTTCTCTAAATCCAGGATGGGAATACATATCTATGCTTGTAGGTAGGCACCATGAGATCTGCAAACAGAAAGAGCTTGAGCTCTACTTATTACCCACAATTTCTTTATTGGCAGTTAAAAGTTTCATTTTATTGTATTTTAATTTCAGACATTTTATATCACAATGATTATATAACCATGTTATTTGAAAGCATAAAAACAAATTTTCAAGTTATCTGAGATACAAACTATTGCTATCCACGTTTAGAAGGAAAACACTAGGATTTGTCCTTACTACACGTTTCTACTAGAATTTCTACTCTGGCCATGTTATCTAAATTCTCCAAATGACGGAAATAACAGGAGAATTTGTACAGAAGCACACTTCTTGGCTCTGATGACTTTACTACCATTGTCAATCCCTAACATGATTTGTCACAATGGTAAATTAATGAACATACCACACCTACCACTGTTTTGCTCCCAGTGCCACTCTCTTTGTTGCTATAGTTCACCAGCAGTAGCAAAAGTGGCATTTTTTTTTTCCTAAAAACACTCCAGTTTAAATATGGCTACAGGTCTGACAGGCACAGAATTATTTAAAAGACTTTTTCACCAAACAACAGTAACAAAGTAAATATTGCCAAGAACGGATGCAGTGCTTATCTCATCGGAGAGTGCCCTGTGGCTGCATGATCACAACTGACTCATGTCATGTTGGATTCTCTATTTTATTTCTTGGTGTTAACAGCAGAGGAAAAGCTCCCTTTGTCCTCCAGTGAAAACTACATGTAACTCCATGAACTGCATATTTGTCAGGATTTCCTCCCTCAACTCTAAAGTTGACTTTTATCTTTCTAAGACTGATTTAGCCAGAAAACTGGGCAGCTTTACACAGCCTCAGCAGAGACATTGTGTAATGTCATGAACACCATATAACATTCCATGTTAAAAAAGCGATAAAATAATTATTAAATTGATTACATGCTTTTTTTCTGGTTCCTATACCAGAATGGGCCTTTGTTTTCTGTTTTTACAGTTATACCTTGATTAAAGATATGGCTAACACTAAAACTGATCAAAATTTAAACCCTTAATCTTTCAAGTATGTGAAGTTATATACACCGAATTGTACTTTCAAGAGTTATCTAAATATAATTAATAGAAATAAATATATCTGAAGCTAAAAATGTGCATAAAACTGTGTAACTTAAATCTTTTACATACACTACCCATACAATTGCAAAACAATGAAAAAATGTGAAATGCATTTTTGCTAAATTATTAAAATGTTTCAAAGCAGTAACTAATTCTGTTTGCTATCCAATGGCCACTAAACTTTAACAGCAGCTTTCTGCTTTTACCAAGGGTGATTAAGGTTTTTAGAAGGCCATCACAGAGGGACACTAAATCGTGTTGTACTGTTGGTCTAACAGCCTCTCATATTATTTTATCCAATGTTGACTTCAGAAAATATATTCCAGTATAATAAATTGAATATCTCAAGTTCAGCAACAAGACAACGACATCATAGGGTCCCCTTCAGGACTCATTGGATTTTTACTCAGGAGGCCTAAATCACTCGCACCTTCTTGAGTTATATAGGTCTTTTACACTTGGGAAAGAAAGATAATAATCGCTTATCATGGATGAAGTACCCTATTTATAATACACAGGCCGCCTGCCTGACACTTTAATATTACACTGGCATTAGAAGGACCCCATAGGGACACTGTGATACAGTCTGGTTACTGCAAACGGGTGTCACTATAATTAAGCGCCAGCGTTACACACACAAAATGGAAGTGGGTTAAAGTCAAGGAGGAAAAGAAGAATAAATGTTAATTTTCCAGTAACTAGTTTATAAAATGTGAACTCTCGTTTATACTCCTTAAGACTTCCCATTACCGAGATATTTCTTACGTGGGCCACGGCTCTGCCAAGAAGGGCGGCCGATACATCGCTCAGAGACCCGGTGAGCAATGGCTCTGCAGCAGCACTGCCACCAGCCCCCTGGCTTTAGGTGGTGACATTTTTACTGGGCAAATGACACTTGAGACAAAATAGACAGACGGGAGCAACCCGGCCTCAGCTGCTGAGGGAGGACGACGCAGCCCAACTATTACTTTCAATTCTAGTTCGATGATTCTAACAAATAAAAAGCGTCTTCCGAGCAGGAATTAAGTCACACCCTTCTTGGCAATACTGACCTTTCCGAGGCCGTGGTTCACCTCCGTCCACAGCAAAAAACGGGGGAAACTTCGCTCTGTAGCTTCTTAACCTTCCACGCCCAAGAGCTCAGGCCTTGCTCGCCTGAAATGAGGAAACTTTTACCACATGAACTTCATCACCTCCCTCTCCGGTGGGCGCAAGCATCTTCCTGAGCAAAATTTACCACCCGCCATCGCGCAAAAGACCTTAAGATCTCTTTCCCCCGTCCCCTCAGGTGGGGAATCAACTCTCCCGCCCCGCCCGGCGCCCCCAGCCCAGCACAAACCTTCCCGAGGGGGAAAAGACCTCCACCGGCCCGGCTCTTACCGCCATGCAGCACCGGGAGCAGGGCCTGAGGAGCCGGGGCCCTCGGCCCGCCCGAGCCGGGGCCCGCGTCCCGCCCCCTCAGCGCCGTTTCCAGCCGGCGGCGTTTGGCCGGTGCACGGCGGCGGGAGGCGGGAGCTCTGCAAAAAGGCGGCGGGAGCGGCTCCAGGCGCCGTAATGTCGTAAGTATCGGGTAGGGGCGGCCGAGCTCGGCTCTGGGCGCCGCTCTCCTCCTCCTCCCCACCGGGAGCCGCCGGAGCGGGGCGGGCGATGGAGCCGGGCCCCGTGCGGGACGCGGTGAGGCGGAGTGCTCCTCCCCGGCGGCCCGCCGGCTGCTCTGTGGTGGGGAGCTCCTTCCCTGAGGAGAAATGAGCTCCTCGGGTTGTCCCGGCGAAGGGAGGAGCAGGCGGCTGCCTGGGGAAGGGTGGGCTATGTTTCTAGCTCTGTTTTCCAGTTGTCGGATGGGACAGGGAAATAGTTAAGATGGTTGTTCCTCGGGGCAGGGCCTTGTCCAAACAGAGTTTGGGTGGGTGATGCCTCTTGGCACGGGTAATACTTTATATATGTTACATGTTCCTGAGGTGCTGCCTCCAGCTCTGGGGCCCTCAGCGCAGAAAGGACATGGACCTGTTGGAGCAGGGCCAGAGGAGGCCCCGGAGATGCTGGGAGGGCTGGAGCCCCTCTGCTGGGAGGACAGGCTGAGAGAGTTGGGGGGGTTCAGCCTGTTTTTTTTTTTTCTCCGGGGAGACCTTCCAGCCCCTTCCACTCCCTCAAGGGGCTCCAGGAAAGCTGGGGAGGGACTCTGGATCAGGGAGGGGAGCACTAGGATGACCGGGAAGGGTTTGACACTGAAAGAGGGGAGATTTGGATTAGGTCTCAGGAAAAAGTTTTTCACTCTGAGGGTGGTGAGAGCCTGGCCCAGGCAGTGAGGGGAGGCCATGAGACTTATGCTGCCTGTATATAGGCTTGGGATATCGTCCTTCGTTACAGCTCCTCACGTGATTTCAAAGATAACTCAGGTTCCAACTTCTACCAGTCTTTCTCTTGACCACTGGAAGTTGAAATAATCATGCCAGACAGTAGTAATACAAGGGAAACTTAGCAATATACAAGCTTTGATTTTTCTGGTCTGTTTCTCACTAATTGCACACTGAGTTTAACTACCCTTTAAACTGAACGTAGAAAATGATCATATATTCTTTCTGCTTTTCCAGTTAATAAAATGTTTTTACTAGTGGGTTTTGAAAATGAAGCAATATGTAAATAGCATAGAGGTGGTTTTTTTGTGGGTTTGGGGGTTTTTTTCCCAGTAAAGCAGAAACTTAAGAGGAAGCTAACTCAAATGGCGTCAAAATGCACTACAATAATCCCTAGGGTTTTTTTTAATGGAAGAATATAGTCAAGTCCATGATTCTGTACGTGACTGCTACCACTGCATTCATTCACAAATGAATTATGAAGGGACGTTAAGTATATGTGGAAGTAAAAATAATATTTAAAAATCTGTTTCTTTGTAGCAAGTTAGATTGCATACCTAGACTCTCATTGTTAAGCAGATAAGTGGTTTCATCAAATCACTGTTCAAGTGAGTAAAGGTCTCCCAGTATTAGCAAAGAACTGAAAGTATGACCTGAAGTGATAGATGAACAATACAGGATAGAATTAATATGTAGTTCTTTAATTTCCCCATAATATTTATCAGATTAGTCATTACAGGTTGTACAGTTACCTATAAATATGTGCCATCATACTCTACATTGTTGAGAAAATAAAATAAGCTTTGTCAGGGAATTTTGAACAAATTCAAGGGTAGGAAACTCAGGTAAATAAGCTGTTGTGTACTGTCATCACATATGCTGCATCTATCTATGTCCTTTTCTTGTTTACCCTCTGACATTTGATTCTACACCACAGCCAAAGCAAGGCTTTCAAGCCATATTAAAAACAAGATAAACCAAACTAAAGTTGGTGCTCTTCCTCCACGGTGGTTCCTAAAATACTTTAGGAATTTTGTTTGCACGTATTGGTTTTTCTCCTTGTTTATCTTTTGAAAGATCTGAGATAAGACACTTTGACCAACTGGGTCTTCACGTTAGAAGTCTGGATGAATTTTGTTTCCGTGGCCCTAGAAAGGGACTGCATGTAGACTAAGACCACAAATTTTAACTTATTTTGAGTGAATCACAGTTGCCGGAGATTTACCTTCTCATATTATGGCATCAGAAGGACAATCACTAAAAACAAGCCCCCAAGCAATCTAGGCTGATGGGTAGGATGGAGTGGGAAAAGCAAGGCAGAGTTGACCTCCTGAAGCCAAGATTTTTATCCATGCAGCTCCTTCCAGCGTTGAAGGGCGTGCCTGGAATGATGTTGCCTGTTCATCACCGTAGCTCAGGGTGTTTGCAGGGGTTTTGCAGGCCAGCAGGCAGAAATTTGGGCTGGCTGCAACTCTATCGCTGTACACAGTACTTGACAGACTTTAAAGAACATTGTCTTGACCAGTCCACAACTTTCTCTCTAAGAAATTTTCTAAATGTTTATAATTTAGTGGGATTTTCATGTAGTTTCTCATATATCTTCATCTTACAGCTATGTTGAGTCCACATTCTGCTTTACTTTGGCTTCCAGCTTCTTTTGAAGTCCATCATAAAAACTTCCATCATAACATGCCTTAGTATAACATGTAAATGCATTGGCCCCTAGAGCATCCTTTCAGAGTAGATGTATTAATAAATATAATGTTTCTCTGCTGCCACTGGGGTGGAAGATGTAATGGAGTCTGCATTCCTTAAGCAATATGGGTTTCTATTTAAAAAAGAAATACATTGTAAAGAATTCCATCAAACTGTTAGAGCTTTGACTGCCCTTTGGCAAGAATTTCACACACTTTTTTAATTTAAATGTTACCTGTTTACTTGGCTTTTTTAAGATAGAATACTTATTTTTCCCTTTTTGTAATAGAGATAGTTGTAAAACAGTATTCATATAAGACCGTTACCTGAGTTATATTTCAAAGATGTGTTTTCATTCTATTTTTCCAATACTTTAATTTACAGTTTCAGAATAGTAACATAAATTTAAAAACAATATGTTTGGAATGAGGTCATCTTAATTCCTTACAAGTCAAAGCATTCTTTTCCAAGATGAAAACTGAACTAAGTTCTTGAAATATGATGCATTTTCTGAATCTTGTTTAATTTGATATATGTGTTTCTTGGGGACTGTTCTTATAAAGGTTTTAATTTTTTTTTTCTCGTTGTTTTATATAATGCTTTAAACTATTGTTAAGATTTAGGAACGTGCTTAAAAAGTTTCAGTTGTCTCTGGGAAAAATAGTCTTAATTTATGTTGACCTTTCTTTCCTTTGAGCATTTAGTCTGCATTCAATAAAATTTTGATGACTGCTCTTTAGAAGACAGCTGTACGATATAAAGTATTATAAATATTCAGCTTTCCTCTTCTAGCGTTGCCATTAACAGCTGGGCATCCAGTTCAGCAGAGCAGATTTTGCAGAGAGAGCCTGGCATGTTCCTGAATCAGTATAGTGAAGAAGACTAGAAAATAGTTTCTTATGGTTTGGGGACCTGTAAAGACATAGAGCATCTGTTCCCCAGTTAAGTCATAGTCTGGTAGCACTGAATCATGTTAAGAGCTAAAATGATGGGAAGAACTACTTTTTTCACCTTGGCTGTACCTGTGTTTTAAATGCCTAATACATTATTTCTACTAATGGCAAAATAATTTCAACCCTTGCTCAGAAGGTATGTAAATATTAATGCTTTTGCATTTTTTTATTGTTTATAGTCTTTGAGAAAGAGACAAATGTACAATGCGATTTTTACTTCACTGTCTTTATTTTTATCTCTAGTATAAAGTGGAGAATTGGATTTTCTTATGCAAACATTTTATCATTCTAAACAACCAATGTTTTTATTATACGGTATTTTAATCAGCTAATGTATTTGCTTTGGATGAGATCAGATTTCTTGTGTAGTATAAAAAAAATGTGAAACACAAGAAAAGAAAATGTTTTTAAAATTACAGGTTATAGACCTTACTACTGGCAATCTTTGTGTCTAGGTGATCATAAAACTTGTCCATATTTTTCTCTTTCAGAGTTAAGAGAGCATTAAATTTGGACACAAAAGATAATGTAAGTATTTTTTGGTGTATGGAATCATCTGTGCTGTATATATATATGTGCCTGTATGTATATATATCTGTGTGCCCACACATGTGTATATAAACATGATATTTCATTAGAGTTGCATTGTTACAGATTGGATGTTGTCTAGAAAAATCTTAACAAGGCACAAAATTACTGCTGAAAATATTGGTATAAAATTTATTGTATTCCATTTGTCATATAACTGCCTGGCTTTTTAGTAATGTACATCTGCATGAATCACATGAAAAGCATGGAGAAATAAGCATATTTTTATTGCCATCTCTATTTACCCAAGAGCTGAATGAGTTAAGATCCTTGGTGAAAATATTTATTAGAAATTAGCTCCATTATCCTGGAAGCAAATGTTCTGCCGTGTAATTGTACATCTAACAATATGGAATTATGATAATGCTGTAATCTGCATATTATAAACTGCAAAATTGAAATGAAAACACTAAAGGCTTTTCATGTCAAGGATCTAATTATCTCCCTCAGCTAATCTGGCATAATGAAACAATAAAGTACTAACACTGCAATAAATTTCACCACGGTTATCACAATAAAAATAAAATTGTACTGTTGCTATTATTTTTTGTAAATGCAGCTATAGTATACTCCTGGTACCGGCATGTCATGACATATGTCAGTTTATTATCTGCCCCTACCAACAGTGGGTGTTGCTGCAGACATCAATACAGAGGAGCTTGTGACGATGGCTGCGTTTAAAGGAAGGAAAATTTTGGAAAAGTATATAGAGAGAAATAGCTTGGTCAGCAGATGAGCTCCCAATAAATCTCCACGCCTGTGTCATTTTGAAGAGATTTGTTTATATGCAGCACATATTTGGAGGTCTCACTGGTATTTAGCGAAATAGAAATTTGCAATTTTAAAAATTTTCTAGATACTTTTTTTTTTTTTTAAATTTAAACAAAGGTGGCAAAGTACCGCAGTGGCACTAAAAAAAATCATTAGCAATTTAATTAGCAGCTTAGTGTACCATTACCCAACTTGTTCTGCTCAGAATGCAGCTGTGACTGTAATTTTGCATCTGTTTCTTGGGCTGTAGTAACGTTTTTGTAGATGAGTGGTCCAGCTGAAATTACAGGCAATTCTTTTCCTGCCTTAAAGCTCTTCCTTCCCTGCCCCCTCCCCATCAGATAAAACAAGAGTTACTCGATGGTTATCTGCATTCAGGATCTTGTGCAGCAAAAAGCTTAATAAAAAAGCCCATCTGAATGATAAAAAATTTTACTGGAATCTAAGTAATGTATTTACACTATGATTTTTAGTTCATACGATGCCTCTAGCAGATAAACGTCAAAGAATTAAAGTGTACCATAATTAAATAATGTTATAGAAGGTCACAGAAGATCACAGAATCTTCATGGTTGGAAGGAACCTTTGAGGTGGAAATGAATGTAAGGTAATAAACACGTGTGGTTTGTGTGAAGTATTTTAGCTCTGCCACATCCCTTGCTGTTTCTACAGTTTCTTCGTTGTTTTTCCAGAGGCCCTCATTCCACCTACTGGTCACACTACCCAAAGCATGCCTGAACTAACCAGATCAGAAATGAGTATTTTTGCATTTTGTAGTGTTAGTGTGGTACCATTAAAAAATTGCATAACTGAACTAAGCCTCTCTCCTCTTCCTGAAAGAGAAACCCAAGTACTACAGTAACTTTTCCCAGGCAGCTGCTCAAAGGAGTCTTGGTAGATATCCAGAAATATGGTGGCTGAGGTGACTGCTGTTCAAGCAGGGAAAATATCCTGAAAGTGTAAGCAGATTGGAGATTCTCCCTATTACAAAAGAGATTTGATGACATTTAAATGCCTAAAGGGGCATTGATACTTTACTGTAATTAATATTTCATTTAAATACGATTTGAAATGTTTCTTTAACCTGCTTGAATGTGGCAAAATATTAGCGACAACAGACTGAAGATTTCCATCAGGTATTGTTTAAATACTGATAGACTGCAAGGAAAGAGGCTGGTGCAAGATTATTTAGGGTATTCAAGACTGAAACAAGACAGAGTAATATCCAGGAGCTGTAAGAAAGCCAGGTAAGTGGACAGCAAGTTAAATCTTTTGAAATATGGTGCAAGTCATATTACCGATGACCAATACTAATGCTGTTAGGTTCTAAATTAGGGGTAACCACTCAAGACAGAGAGCAGGAGAAGAAAAACATCAAACCCACAGCTTTGTGTAAAAGTGCAGTAAGATGTATGACAAACAGAATGGCAAGCAACACTGGAAGTATAATGCCGTTGTGTAAATCAGTATTTTGTCTTCACCTGAATTAGAATGGAATGTACTGTCACCCTATTTTAAAGTATAATTGCAAAAATTATACTTTAAACCTGTATCATTCTGTGGAAGAGAGTGAGTGTGAACACAGGCTGTGGTACAAGGGGCACAAGAAACACCTTCAAATGAAGGAGATTAAAAGGTCAGGATGTTTTAATAAGAGTTCAGTAGTGAAGAGCAGAAAGGGGTGTAAGAATATGCTGTATTCTTTTTAGAGGGAATATGGAACAGTCTTAATAGTTCTATATAATCAAGAGAATTTAATAATATTTCAGTGTGGAAAACTGAAAGCCAATAACGGACACCTACATGACATGTAAACTTCTAGAACTTATCCTAAAATTTTGGTGAGGTTGAGAAGGGAGTAGAAGCTCATTCATACAGATAACAAAAGTATGAATATCTATGTAGGTGTGAAAAATAGGAGTTTTGTGCTTCAGGACACTTAAATCAACTACTGACTGCCTGGAATTGAGAAGAAAACTTCTGAGGGTTACCTAATTGTCTGTTAGACTTCTAGGTACAACTTGTATTCCTAGTTCCTCTAAATTCATATCTTTTTGAACCAGTTTCCTTGTAATGCCTCAACAATTTAAGATTAATTATGTAAACTTTAATGTCTTCTATCATTATTTTACTCAGTAATGAAATGTAACCTTTACCCAGGTCCTGGATTCCTGCTGGATTATAGAGGCTTTAAGTCACCCTTGTGTATGTAGTTTTGTGATCTGATAAGACTTACACCCTGATATGACTTGTGGCTTTCATGTGTTACCTGGTTACTGCTTTTGCCACCTAAATCTAAAATTGCTGTAGTTAAATTTTCCAGGGGATATTTGTGGGACCTAGAAAAATGTTCAGACCCTCTCAGAGTTGTCTTTCTGTCCTCTCTCACTCTCCGAGTTCGGGCTGCCTTTGCTCTCACCCATGTCCCCAGTAGCCCTTTTCCCACAGCACCCAGGAGATTCATGTGCTGAGGAATCCTTACTGGGCTGGAAGATTTGTATGTCCTTTGTTTAATCTGATTTGAAAAGGAATAGGATGAGGGTCTTACTCCAGCAAAGCACGACAAGATATGGAAAGTATGGAACAGGAATAAATGAGTTATTAATTTGAAATGGCAGTGGAAATGTCAGTTACCAAAGTGCAAATATCAGGTTGTTGGTGCTTTTTTAATTTATTTTTTTTCCCAACTTGGCTGAAGTACTGTGCGTTCTTTAAGGAATATAAAACCCAGACCCTCACCTTGTATTTCATTCATGGTATTGAAACCGTGTAATATGCTTACCTGTTATACTTCTTCTAACATTAATAAACTGAATAATAAATGAGAGGTAAATTAAAGAGATTACAGAATAATCATGTACAATAAAGCTTCCAATGAAGAAATACTCTATGAAATTGAGTGACGGTTATGAGTGACATGAACACAAACGATAGATACTCGGTTTCATGGATGGAATGAGGCTCAAGTTGGTAGAAAAGGCTGGTTGGTTGGGAAGTGGATGAGTCAGTCCTTTGCTTGCTACGGTTACAAAAATAGAGATACGTAAATTTGCTCCCCAAACTCAAAGACCCAGGATTGTAACAAATTAAAAATGAAGAAATCTTTTATTCTGTCTTTCTGTGGGATTTGCTTTGTTTCCAAGAGGGGAAAAAAAAAAATCATTAAACTGTAGAAAAAAAAGTGTCTGTTTCACTGCATTTAGACAGCCTTTCTTTAGCCCTTGACAAAATTTTGAAAGGGATGGAAAAAGTGGGTTTGCCCAAAATGTCCCTTTATTCTTTGCATGGCACATGTTAATACAGCAAAATCAGCTGTGCACTACTTGCATTCTCCTCTTTAGAGGTGGCTGGTCTTGTGTTGTCAGCTGGTAGACTTCTTAGTTGGAATCAAGTTGTTACTAGAGCTGAAGCCCTTTATGTGCAAACGGAGTTTGGGTTTTTATTCTGTATATTAGCAGGGCAGCGAAATCCCAGTTTCTCAGAGTTGCGATTCAGCATCTAATCTAGAGAGTGAACTGTGTCCCAGATAATCCCACTTAATATTTCAGAATTGCAGACTAGTTCTTCAGAAATCTTCTCTGCACAATTCCTTTATCATCCTTAAATAACTCCTTTTATATCACTAGACATATTGAAATCGTAAGCCAGAGACAAAATTTTGGATTTAAGGGACTCACTTGGAGTTTTTTTGATTAACACTTGTTCAGAAAATCATTAGAAATAACTATCTTTTGATAGAATTAAAATCTAAAAATAGTTGCTTATAGTACACATCTTAAATTTTCAATACTATAGAAAAAATAATAGGAGCTTTTGACTGCTTTAAAAAAAAAAAAGTGTTCATGCCAGAATTACGGAATCTCTGGAAACCACATACTTTTTGTTTATGAAAACTGGGGGGCTACTGTTTGAAGGACTTTTTATTCCTTCAAATGAAACTAGTGTGAATGAGGGGAGGAAGCGATAGAGCGGCTTGGTGGGCACCTGGCAGCCAGCGAAGGTCAACCCACCACAACATATAACATGGACTTTTCATAAATGCAAGCAGATGAAGTTAGAAATTACTTAGAAAAATCTATTATCAGATAGTAAATGTTCAGAGAGGCTTTGGTTTGGGGTGCAATATCTAACTCTACATATAGGAAAGAGTAGAGGCCAGCATGTATTTAATTTGCAGAAGGGAAGTTTACAACTGTTGGAGGTTTAGACAGACATAGGTAGTTCTTAGCTTTAGCCAATATTCATTTAGGTTCTTCATCTTCTGCTATGTTTTAGCCATCTGAGGAAACACCTTTGAAGACCAGAAAGGAAAATCTGAAGTCTTACTCACCGACAACAGGAACACGCCAAATGAGTCCGTTTTCATCTCCCGTGAGTCATAATGCACAAAATCTCAGAAATCGCTCATCACATGGTTAGTTGAACGTTCTGTCTTTCTTACTGCAACGTTTTTCTGGTTATTGGCTTGATTTAGCAACTTATGTCTCATGTGGTATGTTTGATTTCTTTTTCCTCTTAAAGAATTTTAATCTCTTCTGGAAAAGCTGATGTTGACTTTTAAAGCTTGAATCTTTTCAGTATAAATCTTGGGGGTGTTCATGAAACAACTTGTTTGTGAAACAAATTTTGCTTTCTGTTGATCAATATTAAAAATGTTTGACTGGCTCAGCAAAAAAAAAAACCCCTCAGTGGCATTTTTATCAATAATTCCATTAATTTTTTAATTAATTTAACATGACACTGAGTGTCATTTGTTCTCGGAAAATATGCCTTTTTATAATTATATTATTTCCAGTTCAGTTTAAGATATATGTCCACTTGGTTACACAGTCATGGTTTTTGATGCAGACAAACTATGACTGTTCAAGAAGTATATTTTCAGTAGACTAACCTGGTTTTATAGCTATGTAGGTTGTGGTCTTCTTAAGTGTTAAGGTACCATTAGGTCATCTGATGTGACTTTTTTGTATTAAAAAAAAAAATAATACAAAGAGACTTTCTTGTCATCTTTCCCATACAGAGCCCAAGACCTTTTATTTCCTTGCAGTACAAATCCTAGAAAGATGGTTGTCTTGATTTGAAGATTCAAATGATTTAAAAAATAATAATAATAATAAAAATCCATCACTTCCCTTGTTAGCAAGTTCCTTGTTCAATTACCTTTGCTATTACATTAAAAAAAAATTCTCCTGACTGATTTTGAATTTGCCTGGCTTTAATTTTCAGCCATCAGTTCTTGTTATGCCTTTTTGTTGGGTTAAAGAGCTTTTTATGCCCCATATATTTTGGAATTTATGTGCAGTAATTGAGGCCTCACTAACATTCATGAATTATGATGAGTAGAAGTATTCTGAGCAGGATAGAATAACCACTGTTTGAAATTTATCTAGATGTCTGCAGATTTTTGCACTAGCTATTGCACCACATGGTCTCATGTTGGATCTGCAGAAGTGGATTTTTCCTCCAGGAAGAAAGGGATTTTATTTTTTTAAAAGGAATGTGATCAAGAAATTTTGGGAAGAAAATTGGAAGTATCAGGCATTTTGAGGTACTAAAAAAAAAAAGGAAACTAAAGAACCTAAGCAGAAGCAGATATATCCTATTTCTTTATCATGCTGCCAGTCTTCATTATGACCCTGTGTCCTTGTTACCTGTTTGTCAAATGGTTTTAACCCAGTCAAGTTTTTCACGAGAACTTGCTGCCAGTTGGAATATTCACAGTTTTCCTACCAAGTTCTCTGCCAATGCCAGTTCTCCCCGGAATAGCTACTCCTCTCCACCAGTGCTATGCTTTTGGATTGGGCATGTGACCCTGGAACTACTACAAAAGAAGTGACTCTTTCAACCATTGACCTTCCAAGAAGCCTTTGGAGGATTAATTAAACTAATTTCTTCCCATTATTTCAGTGAGTGATAGCACGTCTCAACTAGTTGTGCAAACCTGGTTTATTGAAAGGACCTGTATTTTAGGACACCCTTGCCTTCACAAAATTTAAAATATATACGATTGACATGTGTTTAATTTTGTGGCCTTTTGAGAACTGTGTTGATATTTGCAATGAAAGGTCGGGTTTATGTACTACCCGGTTTGGGCTGGAGGGAGTAAACCTCTGTCTACCAGAAAGGAAGGATCTTTGCCACAAGGCCTACCCTGTCTTAATTCTTAAAAAGAAGAATTAATTAATTAATTAATAATGCTTCTTAATTCCTAAAAAGATGACTATTCGGCACAGTGAGTATCTCCACACTCCCACTTACTTCACATCTAGATATCTTCAGTGACATTTAATCAACCATTTAAAGTATTGACCCCTGCATTCTTAAAAGATTATAAACAGTTTCTCTTCGGGATTATTTTCCTCTTCATCAAAGTTGCTTAAAACATCGTCCTAACTATTCCCACAGATCCCATGGTTATGAACTGAATTTTCTCCTTGGAGTTTAAACCAAGTTAGGTAGCAATCTAACACCACTGATTTCCAACTTTCTTCTTGCTGTGAAAAGTAACTCTTCCAGTGCGCAGCATTCTGACTTTGTTTGTTAGGAAATAAATTTACATGTCAAAGACATATATCTGCTCTATTTTTCTACAGAGAGAAAGGTATTTTCAGAGAGTTCCCAGGTCAGATTTCTTTGGCAGTTTCTCTTTCAGCAATAAGAAGGAAATTTTGTGTTTGTGTGTATTAACTCCTACACCAGTCACAGGATTTGATGGTACTTCCTGGGTGAAAGGAAGAGTGTGCCTTTATTTCTTTTCCTTGTGGTAAATGTAAATCTCTTCAAAGAAACTTCTCAATGAGAAGAGTTGCCCATCGGTGTTCTCCGTCAGATCAGAGATTTTAAATGCAGATTTTAATTTTGTGGCTGTCTGCAGAATATGAACCTATGCCTCAACCTGCCTGGATATCCACCTGCACTTCAACACTTACCTTTGCAAAAAGCTTTTAAAATTATATACAATGATAGCAGTCAGATGCAAAATTAAAACCGCTATGGCTCTTTACATATGTTGTCTTGAATATCCCTATATTTCGTAATTACCTGTGTTAATGACCTCTTTCCTTTAGCTTTAGTCGATGCTTTTTGGTGACACAACACATGATAATGCACAAACATTTAAATCAACTGTAAGTTTTAAAACTTTCAGCATCTCTGCATTTGCATTACATGCTTTATCTCTGAGGTGAAAGGAAAAAGGGGGCAAAAATGTCTTGCATTAAAATGCCTGTATGTTAGGATGTCGATGGGAAAGGTGAAGGTGTACTATATATACATCCATACTGATATTAAGTGTGGACATAGGGGAACGTTCTTTTTGCCTATAAAAAGGCAGATCACGTGATCATTGCTGACATTTAGATGGATAATTATTCCATAATGTAGTACTAGCCATCTTCTTTTTTTTTTTCCTGTGTTCATCCAGGTACAAGATGATGGTGTATAAGACTTCCTCTTATATCACAGGTTTCAGATTGTCCTTTTAACCTCACAATTTCTTTTCTCCTTCTGAAAAGACACTTTTATTTTAAGTGTTGCAGCGTTTTAATAGATTACACATACCACCTATGAGGTGTCAGAGTATAATCTATATTCTATATTTCCATGACCAATATGTAAGAAAACAGCATGAAAATTACCACGCCCAACCTACAGCGACAGAAATGCAGGCCACCAGTTTACCAACACCACCTGTGAGCCTGGTTTTTATTAACAAACTCATGGAATGGACTTTTGTGGTAATATCCTATTCCTGTTTCCCCACAGAAACATGCAACTGCTCAAAATATCAGTGCACTGAAACGTAGAAATATGATGACTCGCCACACAGAATAATGGCAACTGGCATATGATTTATCATATGATGAGCTAGAATATTATATTGTCAATATAGCATGTCAGAGCCTTTGGAAGTAATTTGCAGTATCTCTTTGTAGTTGTTTACAAGATGGAGTTGTGGGCCAGGCGTTTTTTATTGAAGGATTCGTTGCTCAGTCATTATTTTCATGATAATGCTTTGTGGTAAAATGCTGTATTTAAGCAGTTAGTAGGACAAAAAGCTTCTGAGTAGAACACAGTGACTATGTGTCAGAATTATACTAACTTCCAGTTATTAATACTATAATCCCAAGGTTTCCACAAATAAAAATGTAATGTGAATTGATGAGAGGTCAAATTACACAAGAGTAAATTACAGTGCACTTGGAGTGTTTCATTACAAGGGAATCTGTCCTGCTTCATGAGGGAGCTTTGGTTTTTTTCCTCTTCCTAGAAGATCATTGAACAGTCAAGGTTCATACTGGCACCTTTTTCATGTGTTTCGTGCTCAATATCTTATTTTCATCTTCGTTGTTTCTTTTCTTTCTTGTGAACCTGCTAGAAGATGAAGCTGAGGAGAAGGATTCAGAAAGCGTGTTATCCAGAAGAGGGCAGCCTCAAACAGAGGAGGATGCGTAAGTGTATTTAGTGCCCTGCGGGTGCAGCGCCGTCATTTTCACTTGTGAAAGAATAACATTTCATACAGACTTCAATTAATAGCGATTATTTTTAATACTTCTGATTCCACAAGATTGGATATTCAAAGGCACTGAATGGCAAGTTTACAGGTATAAGCACAGATTAATGGCAGGGGTTGCAGTACAACTGTCCACACTGGTAGCGTGGGGCGTACGACACTGCCAATTACAGGAGTCACGCTCATAGTCACGATACACAATGAGGTGTCCTAATTAAGCTAATGAAAGGAAGGTATGTTTTGCCGTTATTAAAAACTAGCCACAGATGGTAATGGTGAAACTTCATGTTTGCTTTGCAAAGTCTTTTAAAATTCTTGTTTTTTCTGGCACACTCTTATTTTAAGCTGTAAGTTTCCTGACATTAATGGTCTTTGAGCAGTCCACAGTTAGTAAAGCACTTAAATAAATGTTTCAGGTGAAGTCTTATAAACTGCTTTCTTAAACTTGATAGATGTGAGGGAAGAGAATTGATAAAAATGCATTAGATAGAAATAGATAAAAATGCATTAGGCTGGTAGTGTCTCATTTTGTTACTATTGCTTTATCATTTGTTATGAAAAACTTATTTAATTGTTTATAGCATTGCCAAACCTTAGCTGAAAAGTGAACCGAAATTTTCTGTGCAAACAGTGAGATGTCAGGCTAAATATGTATTTCAGCCAAAACAAACACGTCATCCCTAAGAGTTAGAGAAAGAAGATACTTGCTTCATCTCTGATAGAACTTGGTGAAAAAGTGGAAAGCTGTGAATCTCTGTAAATTGGATTGTATCGGGAATGCTTCTCATCTTTATGGGAAGTTGCCCAGTTCTGAAGTCCTGGAAGTTAGGAATTTTTTTTAATATGGAAGTTGTATATGCTCAGTAACACTACTTAGAGTTTAAGCTTTAGTCTAGCTAAAAATCTGAAAGTTTCCATCCTCAATGAGCGTGTTCTTACTTCTTGCTGCTAATCCAATATTATCCTAGATAATCCCCATCCATTTCCATCCTTTTTACTCAACTGAAACTGCATTCATCAGAGACTCTTTAGCAATTAAAAAAAAAAAAAAATTCTTTATTCTTCTTCAACATTGTCTACGTTTTTGTTCTGGAAATCTTATTATCCTGTTGTGTTGTTCTGCCTTTTTAGTTGATGCTTCAACTTCTCCTCTGGTGGAATCTTGATGTCTATCTGAGAAAGTCTAATTCACAGCTCAGCATCAACATGGCTGTACCACATCTCTTCTTCTCTCCTCTACAGCATTACACATGTATTTTTAATCATTCTGCGTAACGTGACTGTCCAGTATTTCATTCAGGCCTGGTGCCTGCGCATCCAAATCAAAGTTTAATGTAAATTCTCTTGTCTGTAGGTCTGGCACACTTTCACTCCAAAATCTGCAGTGTGTTTCCTGTAACCCCAGTTTATCACCAAGAGCTCACTGTCAGTGCAATGCAAACCTCCCCTGCCCTCGTACTCCTTTGTTGGCCAGGTTTTTTTTCTTGTAATGGATGCCTTCAGTCATAACAGTGGAAAGCTGTAAACTGATTAATTAGAGAGGTTTTGTGGTTCAGTAAATCCCTTGGTCAAGACATATAGGCTCATTTCTTAGTGGTAGTAACCTTGAATTGCAGAACAATTTGAGTAATCATAGTCTTCATTGACGTGTAAATGTTTGCATTCAATAATTCAGTATATCTTAAAAAGAAATTGCAAGATTTGCAGAAGACTAGCAGTTAGTGACATGCCAGTAAAACACATTTATAAACTAACACCTACACAGTAATATTTATGTGAATTTCCATACACTTTATTTTTACCAGTGGAGAATATATTGTATAATACACTGACATTAGCATTTTCTTTTCTGCATAGCCTTCTGCTCCTGTGTTGAAATGCAACAGTGATACGTTTTCTCGTACTATTTCTAAATTTGGGGTTTCTTATTAGGGTGATTCTCCCTTCTGTGGGAGGAAGCAGTAAATAGATTATTTCTCTGTTGTCTCCATTTGATTTGCATATTTAAATGGTTCAAAGCCTAAACATCCATTGCAGGAATTTTTTCAATACATATTCAGTACAAATCCGTAATCATGCATTAAAGTCTGCCTCTTAGATCTAATCTGATTGTATATTATTTTAATTTTTATTGCAAAACCCATTTAACTCTGAAAGCTGGTAATAAAATATATTTGTGGCTTAAAAGGGGAGACAGTACAACAAAGCTGAACAAATAGCATGCGATGTTGTCCCTGTTGGGCTTAACCCACTCCCAAATGAGTTGAATTCCTGGTTTTACCATTGTTTTCCTGCACCATCATAAGAAAATCCTCTGATATTGCTAAACCTGAGTTCCTACCCTTAAAATTAGGATTTTATTTTTGGCAGTTTGCATATAAATCCTAACTGAAGGTAAGATATATTTGGTGTTACATGACACAATGTGGTTGCACAGCCCATCTGTTCACAGCTTATCGAGATCCATCCCAATTACAATGTGCAGAAACTCTGGGAAACCTTGTAAACACTGCTTTTCACTGAGTAGTGACGTCCCTGATTGAAATTGTTTTCTTTTAACTTTTTATGCAGGTTCATGGAATTGCAGTCTAAAGTGAAAAGTTCATTGGCCAGAATTCTGAAAATAAGAGCAAATCTGACAAGCCTACAGGTCTGGTTTACACTGATTTATTTTTTCCAATGTACTCTTAATATAGGGTTTGAAATAAAAATGCAAATCTTGTATGCAATGTTTGAGTCTTAAGAAATAGGGAAACATATTAAATTCTTGAAACTGGGCAGGTTTGACTTGGAAATCCAGGGAAAAAAATCCCAGAATTTAGAAGTTTGGGGTTTTTTAAACTATAGGAGTTGCTTTTCCAAATACACCACTTTTAACTTGTATCACTCCTCATTTTGTACATGAATAAAAGCATATGAAGTAGTTCTCAACTATTATTTATGACTTGAAGTATAAATTACTACTGCAGATTTTTATGTTCTTGAAGATTAAATATCCCTTTGTGTTGAAGTCATTGTACTATTTAATTTACCACTAATGCATCATCATTTAATAGTCTAATACATGCTAAAATGCAAATCACTTTTCTCATTTACTCACATTTTGTTTCCTGAATAAATTTAGCACAAGGTTGGCTGCTGTATATCAATATCTGAGAAATAATTCAGTGTTCTCAAAGTATTGTATTGATTTATTTTACTTGCGTAAGTGCTCTGACAATGTTTTATTTACAAAAAAGACTGATACTAATTTAAAATATTTTAATTGAAATGATGATTTAGAAAACTCTATTGGAAAAATCCTTTCTATTTCTCCTGAGAATGATAGTGTATATTTTTAGATCTGCCATGAAATGCTGAGGAGTGTGTTCAATAGAACCTTAAATGCTTGTAGATTTCCATTTTACTAACATATTATAGCCAGCTTGTACATGTGCCAAGATTGCTTTTCTGGGGATCAAGTGTTAATCTGTTTAAACAGCTGAAGACTTACCAATGAAGCGTAAATAACGAGAGATTTTTAAGTAACACTTTCAAAGGCACCTGAATGCCGTTTTCAGAAGTAGCGTATGTTCTTACCCCCTGAAACGTCTCAGTCCCTTAGACTTTCTGGGAGCTGGAGTCTCACGCATCACATACAGTTTATGAAAAATTGCCAAAAGTTCATCCTTTCAGATGTTTTTAATAACTTCTAGACGTCGAAGTACGTAGTTTGGAAGGAGATTTAACAATGTCTTTAATTATGTTTTTTTTCCAGGCTTTAGAGGGCAGTAAAGAGCTTGAAAATATTCTTGGTGTCTCTGACTTGTCTTGCGACTTGAGTGCTGAAGTGCGGAAAACCCAAGCGCTAAGTAAGGAGGATTTTCAATATTATTTATCCCCTTTATAACAATTTAACAACGATGCCTACACACATTTCCTAGAATCATACCCCACTCTGTTATACCCCAAGACTCCAACCTATGAGTTCTTTTGGTCGGGACAAATGCACCTTAAATATCCTTGTGCATCCAACCAGGAGCGTAAAAGAAAGGCAGCCCCAACGGCCGCTCTTCTAACTCGAAGTCACAGATGGGGAAGGAAAACCTGCAAGAGCAACACCTTTTCTTATGTAAATAGTTAGATACTTAGTGGGTAGTTAGCTAGTGATTAGGCTAAACGTTTGCACTTTGATTGCATTGCCTTTCTTCTCTTCTTGCAAGGAAGTTGTTTTGTTTGTTTGCCTGTTAGGAGGATTAGGCCAAACATAGGTTTCCAGGCTTTAAAAATTGCTATTCATGTGTCTTTAAATGATGGACATAGCAGATGCTTATTGTGTTGGGCTAAGGGCACTTTACAGATGGCACATCTGTAATACTTTTCCAAAACAACCCAGAAAGCCAAAGATTTTCATTTATACCTGCCCAAGTCGGAGGTTCTTGGGGCATGTGAATCCTCAGCAGCAAAAATGTATTCATACTTCTGTTCCCAACTGCCTCTGCAACTAGAAGGGGAGTATGTGATGGGGAAGTATTTTAATGCAAAAAAAACTTGGTTCAGGAATAATTGCAGAAAAAAAAAAAGCTATTTGCTTTCAGGGAGAGGAAATAAAGATCTTCCTTACCAGGGCATTCCTTTAAGAGTTAAAACTGATGAAAGGTAACTGTGGGCACCAAAGAGGACACAATCTTTATGCTTCAGAAGAGTTCATTCATTTGTTTTCATAATAGCAACACATTTATCTGTACCCAGACGAAATGTTTGTAGTACAGATGTGTGTTTAAGACTGCATTTACCACTACTTCTCCTCAAGGTTTTGCATCTATAACGTTGTTCCTGTAGGCTTTTCATACCACCCTCTGATAATCTAGTTTCCAGCTGACAGGGAATGTGAATAATATATGCATATTCGTAGTCCCCGTGTCCGGTCTCTGGACAAGCATGCAAAGGTGATAAAAAAGTTTCTTAACCTGCAGCAAATGTGATGTTTTCCCTCTATACATTATTCCACAACCTGTCTGGTTGCTCTGTTTTCTGCAGAGTGTAAAAACCCTGGAAGTAGCTGTAGGAAAGCAAAATGTAGGGTGGCTGGGACTGTTACTTTCTTTGCAGTCGGAGACAGGTGGACAGTAAAGCCACAGCTGCTGGAGAATCTTTCTCACCAAAGAGCACTGAGACTCTTCTAAGGTGGATGCGCCCCAGCAGTGGAATTTAAGCACCACAGAGTTCCAGCAGCCACTGTTGTTTAAATTTCAATTTCTTTCCTGACTTGTATTCCAACGCTCATTCAGTTTTCATTTTGCACGTGTATGCACTGTGCCGGTTCCCACTGTAATGCACGTAACCAGCTGCTTTCTTACACAAAATGAAGTTTCCTGAAAATAGTCGGTGTTTACATTACTACCCTACACTGTGGATAGGGCAGTAAGACTGCGTATCCAGGAGAAGGCTGTAAATGAGATTTCAGACCTGCTGTTGACACTTTCCGTTATGTCCACTTTTTGTTAGCTTCTTGTTGCCTTCAAAATGGGAATCATCTTTTTACCTCTATCTCTGAATTAGGAACAAAGCACCACGTCGGCAAAAATGGGAACAAGATGTGGTATGAGGCTTGTAAGCACAACTTCACAAAATTCTGTTCGTTTTGAAAATGTTTGTTAATTTTTTTGACCACAGTACATAGATAAGGAGGGGGTTTTGTCCTCACTTGAAGAAAAATGAAAATGCTTTGAAAGTGAAAAAGGCAGAATAGGTATTATTGTCTTTGAAATCTCTGGGGCAGCATTTTATTGATTTCACATTTTTTTATTTGACTAGTGAGTCAAGCAGAAGAACTGCAGCTGCTGAAAAGAAACGATGGAAAACTTCCTGCCCAAGGTAAGAAACTTTTTAGAACTCCTGTGTAACAGATGTTTTGACGATTCCTTTTAGTTGATCCCTTCTTGAAATAAGTTAGATTACCTTTAGTACGTGAAAATTATGATAATCAAATAGATTTCTTCTAAGCGTGCAGGCTAGCCTAAACTTTTGCACTACTCAAGTGTTAAGTTTAATTTTTTTCAGCTGCTTTCATTGTATTGGGTATTTCTCCAGCAAAGCGTGCAAGGAGAAATCATTAATGGTCTTGCACTTCAGGCATGGTATAGAAATAAGTGCAGTCAGGTCCTAGAGAGTTCACACACCTTTTATGTAGGTCAGTGTTCCTCCTCCTTCCTCTCTCTCCTCCCTCCCCTTGCATTTTCACAGTATAAACCAAGTAGCATATACAGCCTTTGCAGCAAAACCTTTTTCACCTTATATGTATTGTGAGGTATTTAGCACACTCCAGGGGACTGTGAAATCCCAACTATTAGGTTTCTTCATAACTAGTGCTGTGAAAATATTTGAAGTTGGTGGCATTTAATATAGCGTGACCCACTTTAGTGCCTTGCCTAGCTGGGAAGGTGGCGGGGGGATACACAAAGATTTATATTTTTCTCTCACCCCCAGTAAAATCAACAAACATTCACCAGTGATATTCTGGTATTTCTGTTATCTTCATGCATTCTGTCTTAAAGTAGAGGAAAACTGGAATCAAAATGGGTGACGGCATCTCTACTGGTCTTCCACAGGCCTAAATTAGAATCAAAGAATCATAGAATGGTTTGGGTTGGAAGGGACCTTAAAGATCGCTGAGTTCCACCCTCTCCTGCCCTGGGCAGGGACACCTCCCATCAGACCAGGTTGCTCCAAGCCCCCTCCAACCTGGCCTTGAACCCCTCCAGGGATGGGCAAATTCTTTCTGCTGTGGGGAATTTTCTTAAAGGAAAGAAAATTGGTCTTTCCTTGTCTCCAGCAGATTATCACAAAACGAAAAGGAGTGACATCAGTTTTTAGGGAATTTGGTTCATTTGTGCAATCTTCTGTTTCTGATTTACAGCTCCCTGTGTTCAGATGATCACAGCCCCTGTCTGGCTCTGAGAACGGTGAACCCCGTGGGCCATTGCAGATTGAAACAGTCACTGCTTCCTTTGTGCACTGCTTTTTGATGCTCACCAGTATATACATGTATAGTTCCATCTTTGCTCTAGGAACTAGCCCCCAGTGCTAAACGTATATGCAGACTTGTTAGATGAGAAATGAGACATTTTGTGAAAGGAGGATGGAAGATAGAATTATGAGTTTAAGTTGACCAATTTTGATGAAGTTTCAGTGTCAATTTTGCTTTAGTAAAGCATAAATTCAATTTTGCTCTCTTGAAAATACAGTAGTAGTACAGGCGAAGAAGTATGTGATAAAAGGAAGCATTCGGAGATGTTTCACTTTGCCTTTTAGTGTTGGATGTGGTTTTTCGTAATTATTTTAATTAGTTATGCTTATGACTGTTCTGTGGCTTGATGCAGACGGAATGTCACATTATCATCACATGGTGAGGCATGAAATTTATTTACTTTACATAAACAACCTCTACTTAAAACAACTTAATACAAAACATTCCTTGCTCAATGGGCAGCATTATGTAGGACTCCGTATATCATTTTGTGTGACCAGCATAAAAAATGGCATCTTTGTCTGTCCATGACTAGCATTTACAGTAAACAAAATGTTTTTGAACAGAATGTAAGCAAACTGTAAAGCAACTGCCAAGAGATGAAATCTAGTCAGTGCATTGCAGTCCCAAACACGCTTTACGTCTGGATAAATGTGTAGGTTGAGATATGCGTATTTTAAAGAATTCAATACGTTCAGAGTTTCAAGGAGTGAAGGTAACACTCTAAATGGGAAAGGTACTGAAGCTGGTTATTACAAATTATACTAATATTTTGCTTCCCAACAAGAAAAACAGGGCACAAACCATATCCATGACTCTCTAAGTAAGAAACAAGAAAAGAGTGTTATAGAAGATGAAATACTTGCAGTGTTAAGGAAAACTATTTTCAGACTGTATCTTGTAACGAAATTAGAAATACTTTTCTTTTCTGCATCATCACTCATCCTGCCAAATATGATCACCCCTAATTAAGTTTAGTTCTAAACATTCCTAACTTTCATACTGTTTTTAATGCAAGTGACTGAAGTTTGCACTCTTTGCAGAAGTAGTGGTGGCTTTCCAAGAGACTAGGTCAGGGCTAACCAGATACATTTTCATTCAATGCCACTTGAAATTACTAATTTGCAAAGCTGGAGAGATCAGGGACTGAGTAATACTGAGTTCCCACTCACCCTTTTTTCAAAACTATGTATAGATGATGAAACATAAAATCCCATTTCCAAAACACTGCAAAATATAGATGCCTCCTTACTAAGCAGAGTTCCTTCTCAAAACAGATAAAATGGTGAGAATACAATATTCTTCTGTTTATCCCAATTCATGTTAGTTTGAGTTTGGACTTTTTACTGGGTCTTTGTGTACAAGCAGCTAAAGAGCTTGGGTCTGGGCTGCAGGTGGGTTGCTGTAAGCGAGGGTAAATCAGGTTTACAATCTATTTCTACCTCATTCTCAAATAAAATAGAATAAGCTTGTTGACCCTCAGACATACCTGAGTGACTGTCTCCCATCTATTCTTCCTCCAGCTGAACCTCTGAGGTTCAGTTCTTGCGTGGTTTTAATCTGTTTGGAAAAAAGCTGCTGTTGCTGACACAAGCAGCAGTTCCTTAGTTCTACCAAGGTCCTTTCAGTTCCATCCTAGGCTTTTTTCCAGCAAAGGTCCAACAGGATCTCTCCAGCAGCCTTTTTGTGGTATACGTCATCTCTAAAAGCAAGAGGTGATGCTGAAGGACATTTTTTTTCCAAATAGATTATTATTAGATGGAGACTTAAAGCTTGTGTTTACAAATTATACGCTTACTTCAGTTCCTGCCCAGGAAGGTGGTGGAGTTGCCATCCCTGGAGGTATTTAAGAGACATGTAGAGGTGGCACTTCAGGGCATGCTCTAGTGCCTGAGATTGTTGGTTTGTGCCTGTTTGTGGTTGGTTTGGGTTTCTTTTGGTTTGGGTTTTTTTTTGTGTGGTTGGACTCTATGATCTCAAAGGTCCCTTCCAACCATGAAGATTCTGTGATTCTTAACCAGGCCAGGCTCGGCGGTTTTGGTCCAAGTTAATGTCCCAGTGCTTGGAAGAGAGACGATGATCATTAGGACTCTTAAATCCTGCACCCAACCCAGACACGAGCTGCCCTCTTGGCCTGCTCAGAAAGGCTATGAAGGCCTGGCCTTGTTCATTTGCTCTTCTGTGGTAGAAGATCTATCTCTATTTCTGCTCGTAGGGACTTTTCTACAAGTAGACATGGAGAAGGGTTAGTCTCAGTTGTTTTTAAGTTATACCTCGGTGTGAACTCTTGTAAACGGGGCTGCGTTACGCAAAGGCGGATCCAGACTCTTTCAGTGCTGCAGGGGAGGTGAGTTGCACCGAGTCCCTGTGTGCACACACACACTGTTTTGCTTATTTCTAAGTTATTTTGAATGTTCCCGTGCAGAGACCCAGAGAAATCCTCCTACGCTGACAATCAGAACTATTTCTGAGATTGCCCCAAAGTGCAGCTGGAGGAGGAGTGTGTCGCCTTCTCGTTTGTATTTTGTGGATTAAAAGCTGTTGTTGCTCGGGCTGAATTTGACTGTACATCTTCTCTCACCCTGTGCAGGTGAGTCTTTACAGTTTGCAACCATGCAAAGTCCTTTACAGTCTAGAAGAGGTAACAAAACCCCCTTAGCCTGGTCCTCAAAACCTGCAATGCCAGGGATTTTCCTTGGACAAGTGAGTAACCGTGTCTACTGGGAGGTAAAGGAGCCGTTGGACGGGATCCTGTTGGACCCCCAAAAATGCCGTGCTCTTTCCCGGCGGGTGATGGCTCTGTTGGATTGTGCCCGCACCTTAAGAACTGCCTATTTTCAAACACAACCTGAGATTTGAGAAGTGTCTGGGTCTGAGGTCACTGCCACGATAAGCTTTTTGGATGGAAGGGGGCAAATTGCAAACCTCTGCAATGATTTAACACCCTCTGCTATGTAGATGAAATATTAAGCTATTAACTTTTGTGGCAGATACAGAAATGCACATGAGACGTATGACTATAGGCCTCAGACGTATATACATACAGAACTGTCAACCTGCATTTTATATTTAGGTGTCAGCCACGTTTATTCATGAATTTCACACCTGTGTTTATACTCTATTTTCCTACGTACCTTTTTACAGATGCAATAGCTATTAATTTTTAATTCTAGTGGATCTAGACTTTAGAGTATTAAGCTTAATGAAAAATTAAAAAGAATTGTAGTTCTTTCAACAGCTACATGTAGCGACTCCTACGTGAAAATAAATACTGCTTTCTCCCATGAATATAATTATTTTAAATAAAAAAGAAAAGAAACATTAGTTTGGACTCACTTAGTAGCAATTATATGTTTAAGAGGTGTAAATAACTTGCTATCCAGACATTACAAATATCCAGGTGCTCTGTATGTGCTGATGACAACAAAATTGAAAAGAAAGACTGTAATAATTCTGACTGGTTTTCTCTGCAGAAGATATTGATTATTTGTGTGTGGTGAGAGATTTGGAAAATTCAATTAAAGGAGTTGTGCAAAGGTTTCATAAATTTTCCTTGTACAGCGTGTACACAGACATTGTTGCGTATTAAATCAATGCAGCACTTCACAATATATTTTCTTTGAAACATAAAAATAAATAACATTTAAACAGTTCTGCTTACTACAGAAACAAATTTTATTTTCTGTGAAGCATTTAGTCATGTGCTATCACTGACTCATACACATTTGCCAGCTGTAACAAATTTTATAGACGTTTTCTCCAGAGACATAGCTCATATACTATGAATTTTTAAATGAGCAAATGGTGAAGAAGGGATGTCAGCAATATAAAAATTGATCAGTTAAAAGATAAAAGCATAAGTAAAGAGATTTGTATGGTAGTCTTAATAGGTTTTATTAAATAAAAATACTATAAAAAGACAGTAATGAATAGACTGAAGGTTTTAACTGTGGCTGAGGTGGAGAAAAATTATTCTGGCACATTTAGTAGAAGATTGGTTTTATATCACCTGACAGGTGAACATTTTTTTTCTCTCTGCTTTTTAGATCTGTAAATGTTTTAGAGCAGTCAAACTTGCAAAAGAATGGTGGTGGAAGTAGGAAGGAGGAAAAGAAACCTGGGTAGATTCTGCCCTTTTAATGCTTTTAGGGGCCGGTGCCAGGAGACACCACAGCGAAGGGCAGCGAGGCTTCCACCAGCCCAGCCCAGGTGCCTTCCTGGTCCCCTCCACTGAGCCCCCCTTTCCTGGCTGCTCTGCTCACAACAGATTTTCATATGGAACCTTTGATAATGTTCTCCTTGGTTTTATGGAGTTTTGCTTCCTTACGAGTTCTGCTTATAAATATATCAAGAGAGAGAAGGGTTGTCGGGGGGGTTTTTTGCCTGTTTTGTTTGAGTTTTTAAGAGCAACTCATTATCTTCACTAGTTCATACATGAAAAAAATAATATCAAACCCCAAAAAAGCTTAAACTGCTACAACAAGCATTGTAAGTTTTTGGAGCATATGAATAGTAAATTATATTATTTG
>JAHREE010000212.1:772570-799284 GCA_033628505.1 Tringa tobata
GCTCAGACACACGCATTTGGCTTCTCAATGAGGGTTAATTTTTATTTTGTAACCACAAGTAACCCAGTAGCAAAAAAAAGCTTTCAAGCCCAGCTTGTCCACAAGCCAAGGTTACCCTCATACTTCTTAGCTGCTTGGGCCAGAGATCCCTCCTGCTCCTAACCCCTTCCAAACCACCTGCCGCACCAAAGGCTGGGAACAGCGTCATTGAGGGATGGAACCAGTGCAGGGGAGCAGAGCGTCCTGTTTAGTGGCTTATTTTCACCATTCAGCGCAATTTGAGTCCGGTCTGTGGTACAACAACCAGGTTGAGTGTCACTGGGTCATCAGCTTCAGCTAAACCCATACTGACTGCAAACAGCTACGAGGGCTTCAGCTCAGGGTTAGCTCAGAGCACACGCGTGTCTGCCATCAGACAGTGGCAGCTGGTCCCTGACCATTGTGTTTGCACCTGATGGCCAAAAAAAGCCACACTTACCTTTTTCTGAGTTTCTCCATCCCTTCCCAGGTGTGACCAACAGCGTAAAGCCCTTTGCTTTCTTATTGTTTAAGAAAATACATAGTTGTGATAGCTAAATGATCTTTTAGCAATTACTGCTCAGCTTTTTCTACAGATAAAAACTACAGCATTTCCCTAAAACAGCTCACAACGTTACTGCAGTTGAAGGGAGGCCGCCTGTTGCTCTGCATGGCCTCAGGCTGTGTCTGGCTGTGTTTTTTTAACGCCATGAGGATAGTACGGGACACAGGACAGACAGACAATTCTGACCAGCTCACACGAGCGATGACGCTGTTGTCTAATTGCTATTTATTCATGTCATTCCTTATGTCCACACAGGCATTATGTGGAAAATGCATTCCACATCTACCCAGAGTTCTACATCTGCTTGAGTGGACTTAAAAGGAGAGAAGAAATGACTGTAAACCTATCTCCCCAGCAAATACCAGTTCGGGATGGCTCGTTGCGCTGGGCAGGTGCACATCTAGATAAAATTTCTGGCATCTATTTAAACTTAACAATGTGCACAAGCAGATAATCTCAAGGCAAATAATACAGCGTGGGGGCTTTATGCAAGCGCGTGGACAAACTCCTGATTTAGGTTTGCTGCTGCAGGGAAAATAATCTATTTTCTGTAAGTTCTTACCACAAATATGTAATTATGCTGCCTTGTGGGTTTTAAAAATTAATTAAAAAAAAAAAAAAAAGAGAAATATAACCCTCCTTCCAAGAACTGGGTGAGAAGAAACTGAGCTAAAAGGTGAACTTTGGATGCACAACCCCAATGGGAAATGGTTCCTTCCTGCCTGGAGGTGCACACTCATTTCATCAATTCACCGTCCCCCAAAAAGTAAGTGGTTTACACACAACAGTGTCTCTGTTTGTGGCTGCCACCACTGGGAACCTATTTGTCACCTGTGAAGTTGTTTCTTCTAAAGTCACCCCAAGACACAGTCTATGCAGCCATCGGCTTCAAGCCCACGGTGTTAAAACACAGGGCTCTAATAACATTTGCTTTTTAGGTCAACAGTTTAGTTTACTTTTGGTATTTAATAATATATGGGGTGAGCTGTTATTAAAACACTTTCTTCTCTTGTTCATTATCCTCAAAACCACCTCAAATACCCTCGTCTCAAACTGGGGCCCAAGCTCCAGCCTCTCTCAGATTGAAAAAGGGCCACAGAATGATTTTTTTTTTCCAGAGAGAGAAAAAGTTCAACCTAAACACACACACCTGAATGGCCTTTCTACCACTGCAAGGCACTGTTAAACAGATAAACTCCTTTTTACAACTAAAATTCCGGGAACCAAAATGACAAGTGTGTTCCAGTTTGTGGTTAAACGTGTACATGCTATGCTTTGGGAGCTTTTAATGAATAAAAATGGTTTTTTCCACTACAATACCTGTACAGTCTGATTGGGGAAAAAAAAACGTTAGCAATTGTTTGAAGGGGATTGTGTCAGTTACTGTCTTTAATTTCTACACTATTTTCATTTAAACTTTCCATGCTGTTGTTTTTTTGGTGGTTGTAGAAGCTTTGTATGAGAAGCGAGGGTTTCCTGAACCCGCAGTAGTTTATAGAACCTGACTGTAACCTCGGTAGCTGGAAATTAAATAATTATTGATCTGAAAAGAGCCAGTAGCTGAATGGTATATTCCAGGCTAAATCAAGCTGTTCTGCTTAGTCTTAGAAGAACAAATTAAAACTTTTAATGAAAGTAACAGTAAAGGTGGTGATGGATGCAAAGATTTACACCAGTAAATCACACCACGGCAATTATTAAACACCGTGAAATTTGGCATTTAATCATAATTTGGTGTTTAATCATTTCTTAGGGAAATACAGAGTTACAGACTAAGCTTCTGCTGGAAATACTCCTCATACATGCCGTAGCTATTTAAGCAGTTACTGTTTCTCTGACCTCTTGGTGTTCCAGGCTTTTGCCTTTCAGAAACAGCTGGCTCTGTTAAGAACCATTTCCAGTTCCCCACAAGGTGGATCGGGTGACTCGCAGTTTATCACCCCTGGAGGCCACCTCAAGGACAAAGAAAAGAGATACACTCAAAACTAATGTTTTTATACGGGGGGGAAGGATGACACCACCACAGCCTGATGAACACAAGAGAACAGGCTAATTAGAACCTGAAGTCGTTCTGCTTCCCTCCACCTTAATTTGCTCTTTCAGATGTTATTTCATGGGAAGTAGATGTTCCTCAAGCTGCCTGGACTTTGGCAGTCTCTCACCCAGCCCTGCCTGGAGGGAACACTGCAGTTTTCAGCTTCTGCAGCCTCTGGAGACAAAGATTCCTATTTCTGCCTCCTGATACGCATCAGTGCCCCTCGGGCCTACGCTGCTACGAGGAAAGGCCAGGCTGTGGGCAGAGCTCTTGCATGCCACTGTTAAGAGTCACACCCTCAGAAAAATTCTAAATACTTGTGAAAATATTTAAGTTTTGTTGCTTTATAGCTAACTGTTCCAGTGTAGGTAAACTGCTGAACTGTACTCACCCCAGTAACCTTCCACTTCCTATTCAAACACGCTGCCTTTATTTTGTCTGCGCTGCCAGAGGTATAATGTTGGCTGTGGTTACTTTTTCCACAACAAATAAAGCTGGAAAAAAATGGAATAAATACACTCAGGCCCGTGGCCACTTCATCTGCAGTATCATAACTCACACAGTTGGAAGTTCCCAGAACAGCTGATTCACACACTCCCGACCGACGCTGCAGCAACAGCCCCACAATGTGCTAATGTCAGTGAGAGGGAGGTATGTGACAGTGCGGGGAGGGACAGGACACGCTTTAAACAAGGATGGCTTGGCTTTTTTTATTATATATGGTGTGGGAACAGAATTAAGGAAAAGGATACACTGGTTCCTAATTAAACTATACTACTGTGACTTGCTTTATGATTTTTCTTACTCGACACTTTGTAATGTATATAATTATTCAATCACTTTGTATTCTCTGAACTGTTGGGGGTGGGGGCTGTACTATGCAGAGGGAGAAACTGCAGAGTTTAGTTCCATTCCCATCTGCAAGTCACCATGCAGTAAGGGCTGGGTTTTATTTTGAGGATCTCAGTACCTGCACTGCTATTATTTCAGTAGGACCAAGATTTTTCCAGCTTTTCAGTCCTGTTATAAACAGTTGCGAGTTGTAAGCCAAGAGTGTTAAAACCAAGTCACAGCCGCTGACCTGCAGCGAAGAACGAACCAACCACTGACAACACATCACTTTGTGTCAGAAAACAGCTCAGCAACACAACTTCAGAGCTACCAGTCAAGAGTTTCTCCTCAGCCTGCTCTACTCCACTTGCTTACACTTTTTTTATGCTGTGAAAGGTGTCAACTTCATGCTAACAAATCCGTTTTTTTTTGCTAATACAACTGGGGTATTTCAGCATTAATTCAAAATTTGGTCCTTTATTAGGTATAGATAAGTTTACAAATGGTAACAAAAGTATTACACTTCTGAAGAAAAAACACCAAGTCACATTTCCAAGAGCTCTTCAAAATTTTCCTCCTTTAAAACAGTCTGATTGTTTTGTGTTTAAATACAAATAATGCATTTTCCTGATGTTCATGAGGTTACAGGAATTGTATGACATCACAAACAGCTCTACCTGCAACGCCAGACACCACTCACTCAAAATACTCCGTCCTTTCACAGTTTAGTCCTTGATTAACTGATTTTCTTCTGACTTCTACTATTCTTTGAGTCCCAGAGTATAACAATGTTAAAATACACCCAAAATAATAGAAAGTGTAAACAAGAAACAAGGGACACGGATACGGGGAATAAGTCGGGTAACCGCTGTGGAGGGGACACGGCGGCGCTGGCCAGAGACAGGAAGCCCATCAGGGTTGCGGAAAGAAGGAACTGTAAGATAAGGAATGACGTATTAGCGAGCGGTGATTTAACACCTCAAACGAACAAGCTTCATTACTCGGGTGCTCTCTGTTCTTCAATCTATACAGAGATGACACTGCAGGAAAATTATAGCACTCCTCTATGCTGAGACAGAGCGGCTTTCCCCGTTCTGGGCTTTATACAGAGTTACGGACATAAAACTGGTTTATGCAAGTACTTCTGTACCATGAAGAGCTGCAACTAAGAGTTATAGGAATTAAAATTGCTTACCAGGCTCCTGACAATCTTGGGAAAAGACTTAAACCAAGAAACGTAGCCCTTGAGGGAAAGGGAGAAGGGTTTCAGCTGCAGGTCCTCTGCCGAAGTCTTCTCAAATATGGAGAAGGAAGCCACGCAGACGGAGAGGAACGCCAGCGTCGTCACAGCGTAGGGCAGCAGCAGCCCGTCCTTCAGCAGAAGGGGCAACATACTGTTAAAACACAATTGCCCGCAGGAGCGAGCGCACGTTCCGAGTTACATTTTGGAGAATGTAAAAAGAGGAAAAAGAATACATTTGTATTCACTAGAATTGGGAAAGAACACAGTTTTAATATAGGGTTAACAGGGTCCAACTCACCTGAAAGTTGAAACAAGTAAAAACCACGTAGCCATAAAAGGGATTTCATTTATGATTAAGCAGACTGGGCTAAAACGAGAAGAGGAAAAACAGACACACAAACGCTGAGATGCCAGCAATTCACCCCCTCAGCCTTTCACAAGGATGCTGTGTTCCCACTCCTCTGGGCAGAGCTCTGCCCACTCCCCCGGGCACCAGCTCACAGCAGCCAGGTACAGGCAGCACCCCAAGAGCTGCAGCCTCTGCTGGGGTGCCCTGCTCCCCCCTGCACCCCCCTGAAACACTCTGCCCTGTGCGGGGCATCGCTTGGGGATGGGAAAACTACACCTTAAGGACAAAGGGAGAGAGGGGCCCCTTTACCGTCACTTTTAGTGAGGTATCAGTCGCCCAGTTCAACTGGCCACCGCGCTCCAGCCTTGCTGGGCAATTAAGTGATGTCTCTGCCTGAACCATCCCTGGAGGGGTTCAGCATCGCTGGAGGGGCTTTGAGCAACCTGGCCTGGTGGGAGGTGTCCCTGCCCAGGGCAGGGGGGTTGGAACTCGATCTTCAAGGTCCTTTCCAACCCAAACCATTCTATGATTCTACAATCCCCACAGCAGCCTGTCCCCGGGCAAACAGCTCTCCTCTCTGCCACATCCCGCTCCAGCAAACCCAGTCAGAGCACTGCCCCCGAGAGACCGGCACGGCCGCATTTGTATACTTTCATTTACATGTTATTCAGAAAATCAAGTGTGTGGAGTTTTTTAAATCAGATATATTTGTAAGCGAGAAAGCAGCATGCAATAACAAGACGAGAAAAAGATCAAAATATATACACAGAAAAATAATTTACTTACACTGACACTAGAAGAATAGATTTTTCATGAACTTGAAAGGAGAACAGGAAAAATGACAATGCACAACTAACCTTAGAAAAGGAAATCAGAGGGATATTAGTGTATGTGACTGCAATGCAAAGCACTGGTTTAGTTTCTCTGCCAGCATAGACTTTACATGAATGTATGAGCTAAACAATCTGATTTTTCTAATTAACTGCTACATTTACTCCAGTGCAATTTACAGACACACAGAGCTGCTCCTGTAACCACCTCTACATACAAAAAAACCCACAATGTTTGAAAGTTTACCCAGAATTAGTCAGAAAACACTTACTGTAAAGAGCCCTCACTCTTGCTTGGCTTTACTGACAAGAGCATCCCCACCAAGTGCACACCACGTTCACACACAGAAGCACTGGGGAGAGCTACTCATGTTTTTAACATAACATTTAGCTCATCATCATGAACAGCCAAAACACCAAAGTAAACAAACTTCCCCCCCCTCCCGCCCCAAATAAAAACACACTGTAAAACATAAATCAATTCTTAGAAAGGAGAAATGTTAGAATTAGACAATATTGGGATAAACTATCAAAGAGGACTCACATAAAATTAAAAATAAAAATTATCTTGTAACTCCTCAAACCTTAGGACCAGCTCCAGATAATTTTGGTTTCAAGGAAAACTGATTTTTGCATGTAAGCTATGTTAATGTGCTTAAATGCAATGATATAATGGCTAAGAAAAAGGCAAACATTTGGGAAAATAGCACCATTTTCTTTTCAAACCGCTAATGAGCTTACAATGTCCATTTGGGGACTTTTTTATTGAATTTTGCAGCCAATGCATTAAGAAAAACTTGCACTTTGGAAGCTAAACAAAAAGAGGACACATTTCAACTCTATATGAGGCTTTAATGTGTACAGAATTTTCTAAAGACTCTTCAGGGGAAGATAAGAAAAATACAGCCTTAAATAAAGAGAATTGAGGCTAAGGAAAAGTCTGGATTTAAAAGACAGGTCAGACCCCCTGGACACGTGACAGCAAAACACCTTTTGACCCCCCTCTTCAGCAGAAACAGGATGAATTTAGCACCACAAGCCCGGTGCAGTGACTGTGAGAACTGCGGGTCACACGGCAATGATGAATATAAAACCAGGAGCAATTAAAACCAGACACTTACCAAAGCAAATTTAAAGCCTCGCAGAGAAGGCTGGACGGTCAGTTTTATACAAGTAGGAAGGAGGCTCAGAAACGTTACAGCAAAACTGAAGAATTTCATAAGAAAAACGGTTTTAATACATGAGAAAGCACATCCGTGGCATCACATAATCACTTTTGAAAACTACGGAATTTTGGGAAATTACAATTGAATTCCTAAGTACAAAATCCCTCAAGAGACTGGCTCACGAGAGCGCTGAGGGGTCTCCTCTGACAGAAGCGCTTCTGGAGAAGGAATTAAGCATTTCCATTAATATTCACACTCAGCAGACCTAGACCTGAATTCTTCACTTCATCAAAAACCAGAACTGTGAACTCTGACTTCTAAGAGCACTAAGAGAGGCAATTCTTTGATGGGGAAAACGTAAGAGTTTTAACCAACCGAGTAGTTAAAATCACTACATAAACAACCAGGAAGTTTTTCAGTTATGAATATTCCTGATAGTACTTGGGGAAACCCTTATCACCTGAGAGAAAAGTCCAATATAGGAGAAAAAACATTTTTTCAAGATTTTAAACACCACTTTTCATCATTCTTTGACAAAATTTACTCATTTAACAAAAAATAACAAAAAAACCCCCTACCTAAACCAACTTTAGTTATGTCTTACCTGAGTTTTAGTTGAGTTTGAGGTGATACTATATTCTTTATCTTTATAAGGACACTTAGACTGCACCAAATATTGGCTACTTTATCCTGAAAATGAAAAAAAAAAAAGGTAATTAGTGATAATTTCTTTCATTTCATTTAAATTTATGTTTGTGAGAACAGTGGGGCTTAGGAGGTGGGGGACTGTTGGGCTTTCACTGTGATACTGCAAAAAGACACTTGCAGAGCTACATCTCTGTTTCTTATATTCTTATATTCTCATATTCTTAGACATACTTTAAATTATTCTGATCTTCAAAAATGGAAGGTTTCAAGAGACTCAATTTAAATGTGTTCTAAAGTAACTGAGAAATAGCTCTTCAGCACAAGAAATTAATTCTTAACTCGTGAGATCACACATTTTGTGAAAGTAAGGCTCTGAACTGATCTGTCCCTAATTAAACAGTGCCGTGTATGAATCTCTTTTTTTTTTTCCCAAACAAGAAGACATGCTGTGTATTGTCACATTTCATTACGTACCTGAACGTATTTAGCTGCGCTTACTGCTTGCTAGCAATGACAGAGTTAACCCTCTAATAAATCAAGAAGTCTAAAGACATTAGCAGTTGTGCTAGGATCGCTTTCAAAATTAAATTTGTAACTACAGCTATCGGGCTCGTGAAACTCATCCCCAAACAGCTGCTTGAATCACAGCTGTGTGGACAGAACGGCAGGAGAACTACCAGCACCAACAACTGAGCCTCGGCCTCACGTGCTCACCAGCCATACGGAAAATGCACTTCAAATCTGTTGAGGATTACGAGGGGAGCGGAGGGTTTGGCAGCACCAGCAAACACACACGACGCCGACCCAACAGCCAATGCCATTTTACAACCATCAGCATTTGTTACCGCTTCTCTAAATGGGAACCGATTCAAAGAACCTGTTACACGCAGCCCCGGTATAAATTTACCGCGCGGTGCTTACGTGGACAATTTCTCATTTTATCTAGATTAGCATCCAGCAAGTCACTCCCCTCATCAACTCTGAAAATATTCGGGCTAATATTAGACTAAAATCCTTATGCTCTTTCGGTCTCGTTGGTTATTGTCATTTACAGGTTTCATTTTTAAACTTTATTTATAAATCCCAGATAGTTCCAAAGCAATAGGGTCACTGAATTAGTTTCAGGTTGGGATTTTTTCCTATGAGGTGGTGGGGTGGTGGTAGAGGATTGTTTGGTTTGGGGTTTTGTTGGCTTTTTTGTTTTAGTAAACTAGTAGAGAATACACCGAGAAGATTTCCGTACAGCTCCCTCAATAAAATGCTGCCTTTGGCACACCAGCATTAACTTTTGAAGAAAATAGGGCCGGTTGTGATATTATTTATATTAAAGGAAATTTTAAGATGAATCAAACTATGTCAGTATTTGCTTAAATCCTCCTGACATCAAATTCTGAAAATTCAAAGTTTCCCTTTATTAGTTAAACTTGAAGTTGAGAATTTGCTTTTAAAAGCGTAATATTAAGGCTCGGGCCCTAATTAAGCAAAACACCAACTCCCTGTTACTTGGGAAATGAGCACCCTTTCTTTTCTAGGTGAGTCTCCAATGGGGGCAGCAGTAGGTAAATGAGTAATTACTGGATTCAGGCTGCAGCACGCAGCACCTTGCAGCAAACGTTAAGAGCCTGAGGAAAAAAAAAAAAAAAAAAAGAAAAAACACAAACTAAAACCAGCCTAAAACTTTTGGAAAATATTGTGGAAACTTGCGTTGGAAGTACAAGATGGGTCAAAAGGAAAGTTCTAGGCTGCACCCAAACCACTGGTTTTTATTTTAAATAATGAATCCTGTTGGAAAAAAAGCCGAGCAGAACGAAAGACAGAGGCTGAAGCTGTTAACTTTTAAGGTTACATCTTCTGACACTGTCAATTACTATGGAATCTATTTCAATGGAAAAATGTATGGACTGAAGTATGGGTTTGATGATGGGATAAGTGTTGTCTACTCGTATAATATCCTGGAAGATGCCAGCTGAGCTGGGGTTAAATACTGGATTAAATAACTGGCAAGAAAGGAGTGCTGAAGAAGCCATCTCAAATTACTGGTTCTGTGGTGTGTCTCCCACATGAAATCCCTAAAGGTCACGATGAAGGTTTCTCAAGGGATCTAAGAATACAGAACATTTAGAGCGGGGTGGGGGAGAAGAAAACATGCATGCCTCGAACAAGCCTCGGTCAATGGGAAAGAGTCTTCTGAGTACTTGCATGATTTGTGCCATGTCGGTACAGAACGGGAGCCAGCAGACAGCAAAGGAAACCACCACTGTCCCTGCTATTTTAATTAACAACACTAATCTGCAATCAAGAGGAAAAGCTCACATCAGAATAGGTAAATCCAGCTACTGGTAACAAAAGTCAGTTATTGGTTTATAGCATCAACTTTCTTTAAAAAAAGAGATATAGAATGGAAGGTAACAAATCTAAACAAGAGCTACCAGCACCACAGAAAAAGTTCATCATCCCCAGATTAGTGATAACAGCTCCCTGAGAACCACAGGGCTATCGCCCTGATCACCCTGCAGCCCATATATAATTTAGCTTAAAAAATGAAGAGACCCAAGAAGGGACACCTTAACAGATTTTGCTATTTGTCCAATGGAAATACTTAACTTGATCTCAACAAGAAATATTTAATTTGCTGCAGAGAAATACATTACAACAAGGTAAGTATCTTCCACTAGAAATTAATTCAGAAATGTCCACATGCAAATAAGAACCACGTTCTCAATGCCAGGCTGCCTGGACATATTCCTGAGAAAGATAAAATGGTTTAAAATCACTTACCCCTTTCCTTTCAGTCCCTTCTTGAAACATTTTCCAAGTAAATAGCAGAAAAAGGGCAGAGAATGGTAGAGTTCCATTTGCTTATAATTTAAGGCCAAGCAAAATGCCATTGACCCCAAAAGGTCCCAGTCATAAGACAAACAGAGAACACCCCACAAGGCAAAGCCCAGGCTCACTGAGTTGTATATGGTTTTTTATGTCAAGGACAAGATACACATCTTGGCACTGGAAGTCCCTAACGAACGCCCTGAGGGACAAGCATAAAATACCGTGCAAAATAAGCTTTTCCAAGTTAGTTTTAAAAACACATTGCCAATTGTGACCATGATGTTCAGAGACAGAAATAATTTTACTTCTGTTTGAAGTGTAGTTTTTACATTTCCAAGGCTTGATTCAAAGCTTGCACAGGCAAAAGTGGGGACATAGTATAACTAGCACACACACCTGTAACATACACTCAGTCAACCAAGTGTTTGGTGACCGTACTTGGTAAGATGCATCAGGGTAATTTTTTTTTTTCTTGGTATTTACATGATTAAGGATAAAGCTTTCAAAAGTCTCTCCTCCCAGCTCCGAAAAGGTATGTGCAGAATATTCAAATATATCAGTACTTAATTTATATATTATTTAGTTCAAGAACTCCTGAGGTTTTTTCTGATTATATTATACTCACAATGTACCCTCATCCATGAGGAGTTCCCTTGGCTGCTAATACTGTACCAACAATGAATAATAGTTACTAAAAGAAACGTTACTTCCTTACGACTTTGAGAACACATACCTAAGCTCAGTAGAGTTTTAAGAGATTAAGCTACACTTACTATTAAGTTGCAACAAAAAATTAGCTTTGTCTTTTACTGTTATTTTTACACAACAAGAGAAACCAAATAGGAGATACTCCTGTTGTCAGAAATGTCACAATATTTTCTTTTCTCCTTGTCGATATGAATAGCTGTGAGAAGGCATTCAGATGCCTACTTTGTTTTCAGCCTGTTCAAATTTCCCACTCAAACCCACCACATGTATTTGAGATCAGATCAGCCGGTAGTTACACCAAAAAGGCTGTGATCTCACAGAGACATGCAGCCGCAGTTAAGGTTAAATAAATCTATTGACCACTGGTGAGCTGGTCACAGATACTGACGTTATTCACCAAAGAGTCACAGGGCTGGGGAGAGCACAGGAGACCATGCAGACCATCACCTGTCTGCTTCAAGTGTCTGCTACACCCGTGTCAGTCCTGACCTGACGTTTGCTGAACTTCTTCTTAAAGATCTTGATGCTGCAGATTCCACAACACCTACAGACAATCTATTCCAGCATTTCACTGTAATTAAAGTCCAAAAAATTCTTCCATGTATTTAAAAAAAAACAACAAATAATCCCTATGGTAACTTGAGCCATTACTTCTTGCCCTGTCCAACACAAGACACACAGAACAGATTATTGCCTTCCTCTTTGTACACCTTTTGCATATTAGAAAACTGTAACCCTGTGCCTTTCCTGGCCACCAGCTTCTCTCACCTAAATTGAATTGCGTTTATTCCCATCCCCATTCTTGTCAGCGATGTCTCCAGATCATCCACATCTTTAAAGAGTTAGGTGAAAAACAGAATTTCAGAATTCCTGAACTGTAACTCAAATAATCCAATACACAATGAATTATTTTTTTCTTCCAAATCTGCTTTCTAAGATATATCATCTTCCAAGTTCACCATGCACTCTCTTGGAAGAAAATCACAAATTAGCAAACTTGATTTAGTAGGTGCTGGTGAGATTTGGTATCTCCTTGGAATATTTAAATATCCACATTTACCACAACTCCAGGAATGTGTCCCTCTGGCCCAATGGCACTGAGCAGCACAGCCTGGAGAAGTCAACTAACAGCTTGCTGATGTGCAAATCAAGTATAAAAACCTGAAAACTTATTTAAAAAGACCCACCCGTGAGGGTGTTTGCCACCAATATTGACTAGTTCGCTCTGACAGCCTGACTCGCATCAGATGCCTTGCTTTTAAATGGTGAGGCGTGAAGTGAATCCAGTCTCAGTAATCACAAAGGCAAGAGAGACTGGCACACTATAGACCCGGACATCTCACACAGCTGCACTTGACACACTCCTCTGCCATCTCCAGAACAGCTAAAGTGTAAGTGGAAATTCATTTCACTGCAGAACAAGGATACTGGAAGTGTCCATGGTCAATAAGAATGAGGCCTGGATAAAGCAGGATGCAGAGAGCACTGGAAACCTAGAAAGAAGGATCAAAAAAAGAGAAATAATTATTTTTCCCTTAAAGTTAGACATTAGACAAGGAACTTATACTACTTCTCCAGTACAAAAACGGTGCATCCTATATGTAGGAATCTTTCTCTCTACAAGTAATCCATCAGTCATATTTTGAGGAGTAAAAACAGATACAGCTTTTCCATAAATAAGAAAATATTGACTGGAGACCAGCCTGCCCTTTGCCAACCAGCTCACAGCTCACCTGTACCATCTCAACCCTTGGAACCACTCCAAAAATCAGAAGACTTATTACTCCAATGTGTATTGGTTCTACCATAAGGAGCGCACAAGACAAAGCAATTCCTAGATTCCCCCGTGTCACAGCACAAATCTCAGGTTTACTACCCGAGTAATAAATTCAGAAAGAAATAATTCAGGAGTTCATGGCTACTAAGCTTCAAAGCATCTTGTTATTGTTATTGAAAACATTAAAATAATTGCCTTAAGATAGTGGGTTTTTTAAAATCTTTTTAACTGAAAAGCCTTTAATAGTAAAATCGATGACAATCGGTATATCTCCATTTCATTTACATTGAAGCCATCATGGTGTTCTATACATTAATTAACTCTGATAATGTTACATTTTTACCCTGTTTTAACAGTATGTTTTGGTTTTTTAATTTATACACACCCCAGATACTTGCCTTCTTTTTAGTAGATGTTTCTTTCAAGGAAAAACAATATAAAATAACTGCAGGAATATAAACCAGCAAATCAGCAACAAACACTGAAAAATAAAGATTAACTGTATGTTAGAATCCTCCCACATACCTCCTCTTAATGCTATTCAAGTTGTGCATTTTCAGCTGGATTGTGAATCTTTGACTCTGCTTACAATTTTAACTTCTGGATGCTCCACACCCTGGTTGTATTTGGTGCAAAAAAACCCTCAGATGATAATAACTACACAGTGCTGGGGTGAGTCTAGTTCCCTACCTTTTGAATGTGGGCTTTGCAGCTGTATCCTCACTGAAAACTTCACTTTAGTCATTCAACCGAGTTTCAAAAGGCATGTGACTATAATTTCAGCTGAATATGCTTTTCTTTTGACTTAATGGCATCAGAGTATGTTTCATTGTTTTAAAGATAGCTCAGGTTTGGCGGTTACACCAAAGCTATTTTTTTTTTTCAATTGTTTTCAGGAAGACAAAGAAAATGTATAGGGAAATAAACATTAAAATATCAGAGTCCTACATGAGAATGAAGTGGGTAGTTCCACTTCAAAGGACAAAAAGAAATAGGTCTACAGAATTTGATCTTCTTAATGTTTCTAACGCTATCATTTCTGATGTCCAAAAGCTGCTGCTTCCATGTGTTCAGCTGTTTTGGCTTCTGGCACAGCCTCAGTCAATAAGGGAGCACACTCTAGTTCCTCACATGCCGAAACGAGAGAAGGCATTCTTCATTCTCCAAAGAAATCAACTACGATTAGATCCAGTCAAGTTGTTTGATGGAACAGATAGTCTGAAGACACAAATAATTAAGAAGCGCTGCATTGTTACAATGTCCATCGTATCTGTGTGAATCACTACTGATGTAGATAAATAGACTAAAACTAGTTATTTGGCTTTGATCATCTGCCTACAGCAAACATAGGTACCAGGGTCAACAAGAAAACTTGCCTCAAATTACATCAACTCCTGCTTGTGCTTAAACCACCAGGTGAATTCTTCTGGAGTGTTGCCTTAAGAGCCTGAGAAAAATCTTAGATTATTTCTACAAACTGGTTTCAGAAAATGTACAATTATTCCAAGAGGGAAGTATACTTTGTCTTTTTAGTCGCAGGCTTTGGAAGAAAATGTTTAAAGATATCAGTTATTTGGTGATGAATCAGGCTTAAACCACAATTAAACAAATATACCCAAGGCGTTAGCAAAACAAATACACTGACATGTAAAATAAAGGTGTAATACCAACAGCTGACATTGACGACTCTGAGTTATTTTAATGCATTCTCCTAATGGCCACTGTTAAAAAAGGGTTATCCATTCTCCAGGATCCATCAGTGGTTTGTCAAGTGAGTTGATTTCAAAATTAATAAAGACCATTTCAAGGGTAATTAAGTTCTAGTGATTTTTAATATTTTTTTTCAATTCAGTCAATTACTAGAGACCAGACTGAGAGGTTTGTGAAGTACAGAAAAGCTACTGATGAACAACAAATTCTGCTGGTGCAATCAGAAAGCATTTTGTGGAATTCTACTGTTAATGCAAAGCAAAAGACAGATTTAAAATGGAAGAAAATAGTCATCCGCCATTGTTTAGATAACAAGAGCTCACTGACTACATTGTTTGCTCTCCTACTGATAAAGTTACTGAATTAAATTATCTGCATTTTTTTTTCTGCCCTTGTTTTATCCTCTTCTTTTAGAGCAGTTCAAAATAATCCAATAGTCAGATGAGTGACTACGGGAAAATGAAATTTAGTATAAAAATGGTAAAATACATTTTTACTTTTTTGTTAACAGAAGTTTATCTTTAGAAAGTGGTGACCATTTGAAAGAAAAGTGACATCTTTAAAAATATCAAATATCTCTCCCTTTCAGATAAAGTATTCAGCTCATAATAAAAATCTCTGAGACCTCAAGAGGCTGTTAAGTCAGTGAATGCCAGTCCACAGGCAAAATAATTTTACAGTAAAACCCAAGCTAAGCTGAAAATGAAAAGCATATTTATCAGAATGGAAAGGAAAACAATACTATTTTCAAAGTTAAAATTAACAGGCCACAAGAAAAAAAGTAGCTTTTTTTATTATTTATAGTTTTTACTGAACCAATTTGTTTGAAAACTTGTTTGTATTTTTTATGTTTATCAGCTTTACAAATGATAGCAGAATAAAAAAGAACAGAGGAATCTGGTTCATAAATGGACCTGAAAAGCCACCCAAGTGAAAGAACTGAGGATAAACTGCAGAGAAGCTGCATGATATTAAACTTGCTAAATTAGTAAGTGAAGCAAAGCTGCGTGATATTCTTAAGGAAATATAATTTTCCTACCTGTTGTACGCATAAATAACTTATGTGGCTGACTCTCATACCCCCGAGATGTGTGCAGAGCAATCCAATCAGGATTTATTAACTTTGCACTGTAAAACAAAGTACAGACACATCAAAACGTAGACAGTTCTCATTTTCCTTTACACTCCTTTCAGCAATAAAAGATGACACGCACAGGAGCATATTCCAAGAATTAAGATGAATGAGAAGAAATATTTCAAAGAGCAATAGTGATCAATGAAGGATTTTCCTCACCACTAGATCAGTTTACAATATAGACTTTAGCTGCTGTTTCACAATTAAAAAAATAAAATAAAATTTGAAAACAGTGAGAATGGAATACAATATTTATTAGGACAGGATAACCACCTTCAGTCTAGTTCTACTGACTTTTAAAAAAACAATTGTAAATACCTTTCATACTTAAGTATTAAATATAAACCATTTACAGTTCACATAGATGCCCCGCATAACTCTGCCTGTGCACTTTAACCTACATTCTTATTCCATAAGTCTCATTCCAACAGCAGTAAAGCCCTTGTGGAAAAAGTATTCCAATAACAGAATTCTATTTACATGATATCCAGTCATCAAATGTCACTTGGGCTCTCAATACAAGAGAGGTTTCCCATGCAATGCGCCCAATTCCTACAGTCCTTTCCTCTCTGCATCACTGATCCAACAGTGGCTTAAATGGAAAGTGAAGTTTCTAAATCACATCTAAATCTGCTAAAATTTACAGACCTGACAAAAAAAGAAGAATGTAACCCTTCAGTTCCCTCCTTGCAATAATATAAGACAGAAAAATAGCAGCGTTCATTTTAAGCTATAGGGATACACACAGAGTCTGTTTCCCCAGCTTTAAAGTAGCAAATAATACTTTCCAGAGTGGTAGTTTTTAGCTACTAGTTTCTCTCTACAGCAGAGAAAGAAAAAAAAAAAAGAAGAAAAAAAAAGTGAATTTGATGTTTTGTGTTCTCCACAGAAGTAGATATTTAAAATAAGGAACTTACATGTAAGCACACAGAAAGCTGTGATAGGCAGTAAGAGGTGGATAATCAAGGCCCCAGTACAACAGGTTGTTATCACTTGTATTGAAGTACCTAAAAAAAAAAACAATTTAAGAAGGATCTACATTTTCAGCTTTGTTTCAGCCCAAGGAAACAGTGGAATATTAAACCAAATATTTTTAATCGACATACTCAAAATCCAAAAGCAGATTAGCAAGTAATAGATCTGCTTTATTTCACTTCACACAAAAAAAATCTCAAGCAACACCACAAAAGTTGAAGTGATTGAGAGTACGCTGACTTCTGTTTGCAAAGTGGAAGATTTAAAAAAGCTGCTCCTAGAGCTGACTAACCCAAAGAGGGAAAATACTTAACGTGAACAGCTTGCCAAAAATCCAGAGACTAAAGACAAAGCTCACACAAAAATAGTTAAACAAATTTAGAGCTACAGTAGATATGTACATGTGGTAGGCTCTGCAGGTCCTCACCTCCATCTGCAAACCAAACCCACACTTCTGGAATAATTGGCCTGCATGAAAAGACAGCAATCAGTTTGCCCAAAAGGAAATAAACCCAATGCAGTTAAAAGGAAATTTCCAAAGAAATGGGATTCACTAGTGATTTTTTCTTACATTAATCCTAGATTCCTGGTTTTTCTGGACTTGGACAATACATTTAATATGTGACAATGACTTCTGAATAGTTAAACTTTACCTGCTACTCTTTTAATGCAGCAAGTTGTGAGCTGCTACTGCTCTGGAAAGCAACTGAACAGAAGTGGAAAAGGGTGGCATAAAGATATTCCACAGGCAAACAACAAACAGCATAGATCTGGAAAAACCTATGCCACAGCAGGCACACTTCAGCAACCCTGCCAGCACAAGTGCAGGAGGCAAGGGCTAAAAAGTTCCTTCAAAGGGAACACCAGTTACCAGAGTAACACCTCCTGAATAACCAACACAAGGCCGTCAACCTCAATCAGATGTTTCAGTCACAACCACTTTACCTAGTTCTACCTCAAAACTCAGGCAGACCACATGAGAGAAAGGAAAAGGATTTTTCCCATTTGTAATTAAGTATTTCTATGGAAGGCCAACAGCATTTAAAATTTAGTCACCTCTTCCAAATGACAAACAGAAAGTTTTATCCAAGGAAAACAGAAGTTACAAAAATAAGACTTCAGAGCCTTTATATCTCACAGTGAAACAGACTGACTAGTCTAACTGCCAAGGGGCAAGCTCTTGGCTTCTCCAGTTTCTCTCTTCAAATGCAGCCAATTTTTGACATTTATTATAGTAAATGATATTTCTTCAATTCTTTATGAGCTGCCTGAAGTATCTTCTGAACTGATGATAAATCATATTTCTTTGAGTTGCATCTCTGCTTCTTATCCTGCAATTCAAGACTGCTCATGCCAAGGCAGTTCAGATTCTTCATGCAGACTGTAAGAGTCCGCAACTTCACAGTAAACTTTCTAGTTTTGAGTTCCTTCTTTTTTTTTTTTTAATTTGCCTTCCATAAACTCATAGTTTCAACAGAAAAAACAATCCCTATACCCAGTAATATTTAGCAAAAAGGCCTTCACCATTTTAATTAGCAGTATAATAAGAAAGAATGTTCTTAAAGTAGGCTTTAATAATGTCAAGACTTTAAAGAATAATATAAAAAATAAATATTTAAATTTGGGCCTCTGGATCAGAGAAATCTCAAGCAAAGAAACTAAGTACAAACCATACTGTACTTCACTGCAGCAGTTTTTAATGAATCTTTGTTTTGGATCAAAGAAAATAAACACGGAACATGCAGCTATATTACCTATACATGCCTGTTTAACAATAAATGTAATGTGAAAAGATCAAGAGATCTTACAGGACGACGTCCTCAGGAGAGAGCTGCTCTCTCGATTTACCTAGACAGATTTACAGAAGAACACGTGCTTGCTGCACAGACAGCTTTTCTAAATACTAAACAAACAACACTAGAAGTAATTAGAACCTCAACTTCAAATTTGAACGCTATTTTTACATACTGGAGTATAACATCTTTTCACGCTGCCTATTTGTATAATACAGGAGGGGAAAGACAGCCTAGTATTCTAGAACATAATCCCTTGCATGTCAGCTGAGATGTTGTTTTCCAAACACCCAAGACTGAGTATGACTTCGCTGTATTAGAGATTCAATTCCCAAAGCAGACCCCATCCAAAAAACTTCTGTTATAAATAAAGCAAAGAGCAAATACAAGACTGAGATGCCCAACTGTCAGCCCATAGGCTAAACCCAACCTGCAATATAGTTTCATCTGGCCCCTGGGAATGCCAAGAAATAATGACTGATATAACTCTTAATTTTAAGTACATATAGTTCCACATAGCAGAATGGAGCAAAGCTGCCAAGTCTATTATTATGTCAGTTCTACATTATCCAAACTCTGGCACAATGAGGGGTTTGGATATCCCAGTGTTAGGTCCCAGTTCGATTGTTGGTCCAGAAGGGTTCTCAGCCCCAGAAAAACGTAGAAGAGAAATTATAATATAGACACAACAGGATGAAGTCACAACAGAGTCATCAGCAGAGTTCAACAGAGTACCATACTTTCAGAATTTCTCTAAAAACAGTTTCTTTAATTGCATTTAGACAAATACAATTGAATTATTAATATTTTATTCTGTCATATGGGTCTGTTCCCTAAGAGATAGTTGAGGAAAAAATTACACCAGACAAACAGAATGCCACTGTCCCTGTTAGAAGATGATCTGGAGTTCCAATGTATTCCAGTTTGTGTTGCAGCATATATATGGACTAAATAATTTTTACCATTCCATGCAAGCTCTAAGGAATATTAGGAATAATGTAGAAATAATGTGAAATACTTGGAATATTTTTCCTACTGTTTTAAGTGCTCTATACAAATTAAGTTCACTATCCTTACATCTAGATTCCAGATACCCACATTTTAAAATCTATATTAAGAACGTGGATGTAAACAACGAACTCCCAGGTATAAAAAAATGTGCTTCCAGAGCAAGAATTCAGGTCTCTGCATTTACCAGCATCGCGCTGTCTCTAAGCTTAGTGGAGACGAGCAGAGTTCACTTTGGTAGTGCTGATAATCATGACAGTTTTGGGGCATTAAAGAACTGGAACTCGGGAATCTGAACTCATTTTTTTCTTATCCAAGAGAATAAGTTTCTCTGTGATGTCTAAAAAATTGCTTCTTGATCTTTCCAATTCAAAACAAAGCTGGAGCTTCACAGAGTCCTACCAGTCAGGATATTTTGTCATACAAACTCCTAGCTAGCAAGTCAAAGTTCCAAATTTTAGCTTTTTTCTTTTTTGTGAAGAAAACGGTACCACAGTCTAGGAACAGGGTGATATTATATTACTACAAAAGGGTTTTTAGAATAGTTCAGAGAACAGCAGAAGACGTTGCAGAGATTTTAAACTTAAAGGTATATTAAAGTAAAGCACTAACCAAAGGTTCATCACATTTACCCTTTGTAACCTGAACTACAAGACACCACGTACCACTGTCTGATGGGCAAATTGTAAGTAACTTCTTGCCAGTGTCTCTGAGCTTCATAGTCTCCATACATAGGTGGTTTTCCTGCACCTAAAAAGAGATGACAGAGTAAGAATTTATTCAGTTTATGCAGATTGCTTTTCCTCCAGATACGTATTTGCATATTAATATATTACGAGTTTTATTCTCCATTCCTCTCTGATATTTGAGAACAAAATAGAGACCTCATCTGCTATGCAGTCTAACAGGGAAGAAAAAAAAAAAAAGAAGTTATGTGTCCTTTTGGCTCTCTGAATATCTCTGTGACAAGCATTTATCAAGATACTCCACTGTGAAGAATTGCTTCCTCGTCTGACAAAAAAAAAAAAAAAAATCATTTCCAAGTATAGATGAAAAATGTGGCACTTTCTCTGAAATAAGAAAATGCACATAATGGGCATCTTGTACTGATTTTGTGTGAACTACTCTTCTTCCTTAGTATATAATAATTGACAATGTTCTGCCTTGTGTTTCAGCCGTGTTGTGGTATCTTGCTATTAAAAGTAACAACAAGCCTTATTTTTAAATTTACTTAGAACTAGGACCTGTTGCAAGCCCTCAGTTCCTCTCCCCTTCCTCTGTTAGCTGCTTTGTAACACTAGCAACAACACTGCATCTTCCATCTGTCCCTTTCTGCATAATTCTTAATGAAGAGATAATAAAGATGAGCCATTTACTACGTCAGGCCATTCAGTACACAGAATACATTGAGAAGATTTTTTTCTTATTATCTACAAAGCTTTCTAAGTAATAACTGCTCCATTTTGGTTTACAGGAATTCTCTCTCACACATTTTTCAACTGAGGATTGCTCTGTAGCAGTTCCACAAAGTGGATTATGTTAAAGGACGCTTTTCACACATGCGTACTTTAAGGAAACCAAGAAATATTTATTTCCACAGGAAAAAAAAAAAAAAAGAAAAAGCTTTATCTATGCAAATACTTCAGATGTCTACTCATAAACAATTCCCTCGATTTAAGCCTAACACTGATAACGGCAGTATATTAAGCGTCTTTATCACAGAGTTTATTTAATCTATTAGCCTGCGCTTATTGAGAACAGAAACCGGACTGATAGTACTCCCAGTAAAATATTGACACCAGACAGACAGAGATTTAAGAGTTTCTTTAAAATATAGGAAAGCCATCTATATTTTTTTCACATGATCTATGTTTGCGGGAGTCACACAAGCTCAGATATGTACTATTTATTCCTGGGTAGTGGAGAGAAAAGATTATCTCCACTAATTTATTCTTGAGTAGTAGAGAGAGTAGATTATCTCCACATTCAACTAAAAGCGTCCCAAATAAGTGAGGTCACTGGAGAATAGGAGTCTTATCAGCGTCTGTTCTGTAGCTATAAATCTAGTGGAACAAAGAACCTGTCATAGGATTACTGAAATACAAAAATAGGTGTTAGTCAAATTTTAGAGAGTGTGTATGTGTGCATATAAACATAGATGTATATAAGCACACACATATTTTATTTCAGTTTCTCCCCCTCTCAAAAAAAAAAGGAAAATAAATTAATTGGCTTCAAAATAAAAGACATCTTAATCCAACAGTTTGATTACTAAAAAGCCAAACACAGATACTGATCACAATACGTATTTAGCTTCTATCTACAGCAAGCAGCACATACATAGTGAAACAATTCAGAATTAAAAAAAAAAAAAAAGAGTATTTTATTTTAAGAGAGTCACAAATGCTTTAAATTTGAAGTTGTCTTATTCACTTTTATTATTACCTGGAAACAGACATTTTTAAGGGTCTGAAGCTGCCTTTCAACACAGGTATTTAACTTCTACTCATTTAGCAGAAGTTTGGCAACACATTTCAACAAAAAAAAAAAAAAAAGCATTACTCTATGAAGTTTTTCCTCAATAATTCTCTAAGACCGTCTAAACTAAGATCATAAAAGCAACAGCAAAACAACTGGACCACATCAGTTTCAACACTATCCTGCTCAATTTTCTTCCTTCCTCCTGTCATTAAAGGCTTATTATATCTGAAGAAAGTCAAAGCGATCAAAAAAAAAAACCCACTGTACTTATGCATTTAACAGCTCTTTCTAACATTCAGGTTTGTCTTTTTTTTTCAGCCAGCCAATGCTCAAAGTTAAGCATGTGCTTTAATAGTTTGTTTATTGGATCAGGCTCAGCTCTTCCTGTTACACGATCATAGTGGAAGAAACAAGATTTTAAAACTGTTATTTCAGTTCAGGCATTACTTTGAGACTCTCTTGATTGGTTTAAAATTAAATCAACTTTAAAGAAAAATCTAGTTATCAATGTAATTGTAAATAACTGCAATACAACAGAAATTTAGCCCTCTACGGCAAAAGACAGGGTGTTTGGTTTTTTGCCTACAGATGGGTAAAAGAGAGCCTCAGTTATTTATAGATCTCTCATAAAGGCATTTTCAAAAAGCAAACTCAAAATAAAACAACTGTGCAAGAAGGTATACACACAACTTATCTTCAAGCAAATTCCTTCAAGTAAATGGAACCCAGGAGTTACCAGTTTATAACCACTAGAATACAACTGAACAGCTCCAACTGCTCAGGGAACAAGGCTCCAAATTGTCCTAACAGAAAACCAGAGTTGAATTTGACTGAGCTCGTGATTGTTTCAGATGCATTTCAGGTTCATTTAAAAAAAAAAAAAAATTTGCAGAGAGCAAGCTTTGTGCAACCTTATTCTAAGTGCAGGAATGGCACTGAGAGGTTTGGGAAAAAAAAATCTGCTAGTTCTTTGCAAGCATTATGAGATGGGGAGGAGAAAAACTCATCTATTAAAAGAATATAGCTCTGGTTCATGCTGTAAACAATCTTAAGGAAGTATAGCTAGAAGGCAGAGTGTAATCGCTCACTTCACGTCACCTTTACACCGTCTTCATTATCACCAGTAGTTTTATCTAAATATAAATGACGGCGGCTATATCTGTTATAGAACTTAAAGGACAAGATTAAACAAGCGTACAATCGAACTGCAATAATATTCTGCAGCTACTTAAACAGAAAAGACATAGGGGTGAACAGCCAGCTCCTCCTAAAACATGACTGACCGTCACCCCCCTCGAAAAGCAGTTGTGGGATTTTTTGTCAGCATTTTGTTCCAAGCGGCTGTGACGTTACTCCCTGCACGCTTCAGAAAAATAAGAATAAGGTATTATATGAACCTTAGGGAAACAGAGAGGCACTAAAACACGACAGTACTTGAAATAACACATTGCTTCCTATTTATGATTTTACATGCAAGTTTATTTTAATTTATCACGAGCTCCATAATTCACCTTCATGTGGTTGTTTTACAGACCGTGAACATGTATTACCTGAATAAGAACCAAGCGATACAGTCCAGCGTACAGTAAGTGCTAGTAAAACAGTAATTGTCATTAAGCTCCACTTCTCCATAGCAGGTCTTTGTAACAAGCCAAAAGGTACCTGAAAGAACACCATAAACATTGCTACAATACCGTCCAAGTTTTTGTTCCTTAGGCATTTAACAGCACTGCTGACAGTCCCGGTTCTCTCCCCTCCCAGAAACATTCTGTTACTATTTATCTCGCATCTGGAAGCGCACTGCGATCAGGAAGCATTTTCAGTACTGGAAGATTTCTGACTGTGAAGCCAAATGCTGCCCAGAAGCAACTTCTGCCATTCCTGAGCTAGAAGCTGAAAAGGCATCTGTCAAAATGCATAAAACCAACAGCAAGAAGGAGGGGAAAAGATTTCAAACCACTTAAGAGAAATCAAATACCAGATCAACACCACACTGTACCTATAGGTATATACTTAAGCATTGTCTTAATAAGCCCCACACAACTTGTTACGCAAACACATTTTACCTGTAAGTGACAAGAGAAAATTCTACAAGAGACCAGTAGAAAAGATTATAGTGGTGGTCAAAATACTCCTGCCAATCATATATGTTAAGTGGCTCACTAATATTTGCCACTGAACAAGGAAAACCTCTTCAGAGAGGTCTATAAAAATTCCCAGATTAATAACTCACTAGGAAAAAAAATATTTTTGTTAATAAGCACACCGTTTTAAAGAGTGAGTTAATGTCCCAATATTAAGTTAATGCCACTTATTTTCTCGATTAAGAACATCAAAGGCCAGTTATGCAAAATGCAGATCAGGTATAAGCTTCTCTATCGGTTTAAAAAGATACAAAAATTATCTAAAAGTTAATGATGAACTGGCAGGTCTTATGCTGGGCCAAGTATTGTCTGTCCTCCTGCAGCCATTATAAAAGCACAGAGCCCATCATAAACTCTGTATCACCTGCTCTAATTCCACAGGAATACAGTCATGACCCAGTACGTAATCAAAAACATTAAAGGTGTCCTACTGGCCTAGGAATGCAAAAATCTGGCATTAATGATCAAAAGTCCCTGATCCGAGTCTTACTTCAGTCTCCCTGATATTCCAAAAATGGCCTGAAACTCTACCTCTCCCTTTCCAAGCACAAACACACTGTCCATCAGCAACCTCTCCCTACAGGATACACCAAGTAAAACCTCAAGGCGCAAGAGATCTTCTCCATCTTTCTACCAAAAAAGACAGGAAGACTGATGTCCCACTACGCTTGCTTGGCCCTACTAAGGATCCAGTAACACTAAGAAACGTTGCTAGATCTGTCGAATTAAAGGCCACGTGCATCAAACTCAGAAATCAAGAAACAGCAAAGTAATGATGTTGCCCTATGCAAAAACCACTAACTATACAATATGCAGACTTTGACCCAAAGAATCAAAAACATTTTTCGTCTGTTAGAAAAAAATTGAAGTAGAATCTACTCCAGTCTTGACAGTGAGAGACAGCAGTAAATCCAAAGGCTGTACTTCTGCCAAATCAGCAGCAGTAGCACCGTTCCCTCCACAGTCAGCAACAGATACGTTACAGAAGAGTGAATGAGCCACAGACTTTCCTCACAGAAGAGGCATCATCCGATTTAAGTGAGTTTAATACATTTGCCACTGCCAAAAAAAAAAACCAAAAAAATCCCACACAGCAGCAGTACTGAACTGCTGTTTTAGTAATAGACAAGTAACACCTAAGACAGGTTTAGGTTATTCTGCTCAAAATAAATCTGTATTTATTTACTATTGACAGAAAGGTACTACCCAACACCACCACCAAGGGGGAAAAAAAGTTACTTTAGCAATATAAATCTATAACAGCAGTGGATCACCATCTATAGGTGAACACTGATATTTGCATGCTTTCAATGCTACACCTGTGCCTAAGCCACAGGGTAGGCACATGTATCTAAATGAAAGACACCGAGGTGGACTCTATAGAGTTTACTCTAACTGAACTGTCATGACTCCTAAACTTGGGCCCAGTAATACCAGAGCCCTATACGACTTCCAAAACCAAGTGCCACGACCCTGGCCCTTCCCTTCTATAAAATACCCACATCTGGCCTTCCTTTCTATCTCCAGTTAGAATAAGTATTAATTAATTATATCGCCTTAACTCCTGCACAATGCCAGCCTCACCTGCTGACACACTCTCCCATCTCCTTCTGCCATTCCCTACATTTGGGGTAACTGTCAGTTTCTGGGGTACTGAATTTCTCCTCTCAGAAGTTGTCCTTAATACAACTTTTCTCACCTTCAGTAATTATTCAATGCCTCCTGAAACAAAAGCCATGCTTTCTATTAGATTCAAAAGCAATGTTAAACAAATAAGACTTTTCAGGAGATAATAACGCTGGTTCAGCCGGCCTCAACTTAAAAGTTTTCACCTTCTGCCTCAGGACGGGCAAAATTAAAGGTTCTCTCAAGTGAGATGCCATCTATAAGCACAGGGTGAAAATCACAGCCCCAAACCCTGCTATCCTTCCACGCTGCCTACTGTGAAGATTCTGACAAATAGGACCGATACAAACCACCCACTCCTCGCCAAAGGGAGCTCACAGAACTCAGTCACGGAGGCAAGACCCTTAACAGGGCATAACTCATCGGTTTAGAGAGAGATGTCAGCGCGCAGCTCAGCGGCCCCCCTTCCCCTCCTCAAAAAATGCAAACAACTAAAGCCAGAATGCAATTTCTTGAAGGAACACCCGCTCCGTAAGCCTACTGTTCCCCTATTCCTTGTCAGAAAACGCGTTTATTTCTCATATTTCCTCACTCACCCACCCTCTGTCCCCAGCCGCCTCAGGGAGAGGCGCGAGGGCGAGCTGTGCCCCCGGGGCCTCCCCGCCCTCCCCTCAGCCCGCTCTGACCGACCCCCGACCCTCAGGCCCCGCACCCGGGGGAAGTGCCGGAGGAGAGGCGCGGTACAGCCCGCCCCACACACACTAACCCCGTCCGTGCTGCCCGCCCCGGCCTCCCCCCCCGCGAAGCCCTGAGGGAGCGGGATACGGCCACCGCCACCGCCACCCG
>JAHREE010000212.1:829244-931744 GCA_033628505.1 Tringa tobata
TAGTCCAAAGTCCTGGTCCTGCCCTCACCTCCATCCCTGCAGCGGAGCCCTTAGGAAGGGGCTATATCCCTTCTCAGTGCTAAATAAGCAGAGTTGCCTGGCTTGTGTGCCCTGGGAGGATATGGGACTTTGGGTGACGCAGAGGGCAGCAGGGCTGGTCTCCCCTCCTATAAGCAGGAATGCATGGATGCACCATGCCCTGCCCCGTCACCTTCCGCCCTTTGATGCCCAAGAAATGACAGGAAGGTTTAAACCTCAGGAGTTCCCCTGAGGGATCTGGTGATTCATCCCGAGCTCCCTGTGCAGTCGGTCTATGCTGCAAAGGCATTTCTGTACCCCCCTCCTCCCCAACACCACACACACACACAGACACACGCTGCACCTCCAACGGCAAAAGCCAGAATGTATCTCTTAGAAAAGCCAAAAAAAATCCACTTTTCTTTTATAATAATATTTCCACAGGCCAAGCAATTGATGGCTGGAGTGCAGGAAAACATACATCTTTGCTTCCAAGTAATAGGCTGCAGATTTGCAAGACTAAATCCTTTTAAAAACCCGGAATCACATCCATTCAGTCCGTAAAAGAAAAAGAAGTCTAATTTGATAACATTATACGTAAAGCGTTTTCTTGACTTAGATATATTCGAGGCGTGCCAGTTATACAATACGGAACAAGCAGGGGGAAAGGACTTGATCACATTCAGATGATACTAAATTATCTTATGACACAGGCTGTATCTTTTTTACAACAGAAAATGGAAACAACTGTGTCCTTGACCTTCAAAAAGGAATTGACTTCCCTAGCTTAACTATTCAAACAAACAACTGTGTACTCTCTTCAATTCCTGTGATAATTTTGATTTACTGTAAATGACTGAATTTAATGAACTAAATTATGCTATTTAAATGCATTTTGTGAATGGTATTGTAGTTTGTTACTAAGCATTATGTCTATGCTAAAGTGTGCTGTAAATGATATGATATGGAACATATGTGCTGTATTCATAATTTAACTGTTGCTATGGAGTGCCTTCTTCAATAGGCTTCTTTGAAAAACGAGTTCTTTATTTACCTGGTGAAATGAAGGTGATTTCTCAGCAAATCTCTAGGTCTCACTGACCTTGACAGAATTACAGTGCTAATATTTTCACATGGGTGAACTGTTCTTCAATAATTTTTCCAAAATAGATGGCACAAATAGGTTTTCCATTAATGCCGGGACATATTGCATGTTTTCTAATCTCACTTTTCTTTTTGTTTGAACAAATGTTTATTACAGCTATTGTAAAATGACTCCCATCCTCATTAGCGATAACAGATTTTTGAGCTCAGAGCTGGATCTCAGGGTCTTGGACATGTTTTCCACCAATGCCTCGAGCCTGATGCCGCAGAGACCGCCGGTGCCCAGCTCCTGCGCCTGGCCACGCGACGCAGCGTGCCTCACGCTCCTTGTTGGAGCTGTTGCTGAAGAACTTTGTACATTTGAATTTCTGTGCTTATGCTGATTTTTTATACCGAACTGAAGAACTAAAACCATTTCATTTATTTTTTTCAAATGCCACTGCTGGCTGTGCAGTTTTTGTTTGTCACTACAGTGGTTGTGTTGTGGGGAACGGGGCTGCGAGGCGGCCTGTTTTCCATTTTCTGCCATCTGCCTCTCAGTGTCCCAGAATCATAGAATGGTTTGGGTTGGAAGGGATCTTAAAGATCATCCAATCCCAACCCCCCTGCCCTGGGCAGGGACACCTCCCACAGGACCAGGTTGCTCCAAGCCCTGGCCTTGAACCTCTCAGGGATGGGGCAGCCACAGCTTCTCCGGGCAACCTGGGCCAGGCTCTCACCACCCTCACAGCAAAGAATTGCTTCCCCACATCTCATCTCAATCATCTCCCCACTTCCAGTTTAAAACCATTACTCCTTTTCCTATGGCTCCCCTTCCTGATCAAGAGTCCCTCCCCAGCTTTCCTGGAGCCCTTTTAGGGAGTGGAAGAGGCTGGAAGGTCTCCCCGAAGCCTTCTCTTTTCCAGGTTGAACACTCCCAACATTCTCTGCTTGTCTTCATAGAAGAAGTGCTCCATCCCTCTGATCATCTTCCTGGCCCTCTGCTGGACCTGTTCCAACAGGTCCTTGTCCTTCCTGTGCTGAGGACTCCAAAGCTGGACACAGTACTCCAGGTGGGGTCTCACCAGACCGGAGTAGAGGGGTAGAATCACCTCCCTCACCCCGCTGGCTACACTTCTTTTGATGCAGCCCAGGATTCTCTCTGGGCTGCCGGCGCACAGGAGTGTCCTCAGGAACAATAACTATTCAGCCTTGCAGGACCATGCAGGACCATGAAGACCACACTCAGGTCTGCACAGAGGCAATCCGTGGCTTTTCTGGAGATCCAACCAGATCTTCTGCAGAAGCTCTGAAATGTCTGCTGCTGGACTTCTTGCTCCTGAATCCTCCTTATTCTAGTGCCCCTTTTGCAGCTTAGTTACGAAACAGCAAAAACACTCCTGTATTTTGGTAAAGCACACTGTCACCTATCAATCAGATGCAAAAGCCCAAGGTTTTTACAATCCTAACTCTCTATTTGAGCCTTACTTTCAGATACATCAGGGATCAGTGTCCAGACCATGGCTTAAGACACCTGTTATTAATTAGACAAGATACCAGTAATAAAAGACTAAATCCAGATTCCAGTAAAATCATGCAAATTAAATAGTAATTGCAAGTGGCAGGAACACATTTCTTCAGCTAACTAGACACTTAGTGGGCAATGTGAAGTTTGGTTAAAAATTTAAAGAAACTGTGCAACCATCCAAACACAGCAGCAGGTTGGCAGGGGGCGTTTCCTTCTGCAGGAGATGGATAGACCATCCGAGTCCAGAAATCCAACAGGTACTTTGGCAAGTTGCTGCTGTTTACTCTAGATATGTTACATACGATAATGTAATGTTTTGAAAGGGAAAAGGCTACCTAAACATGTATTTTTGATGCCAAAGGTCCCAAAATTGCCATTGACTCTGTTTTGCCAGTATTTTTATAATTTGCATTTAAAGCCAGGTTCAGCAGAACTAAATCCAACAACTGTAGCTGACCCTGCAACTGTTTGCAAATTCCCTTTACCCATTTACATTTTTTCCTTTAGTGCTTCTGTGCCAGTCAGTGGTCACAAATTTAGGATGTTACATGCAAAATGATGTATAAAAGTAATTCTAATGTTTTCAGAAAATGATGGGAAACTGGGTAAAGCCTCTAGAATTTCAATGGCTACTTTTAAATTTGAAGCCTCATTTCAGAATTTTCTTATTCTCTTTTATTTCCAAAGAGAAAATGCTAATATTTCCTGAGAGCAAATAACAATGCAAAAAAATTCTGGCAACAACAGGGAAGGATCTTTACAATACCTTGGAACATATCAGTCTTCATATAATGTGCATTTAATGGGTCAAATAAGGACACTCTTTAAAGTACTGATGAAACATTGAGCCATATATAATACCACCTTTTAATTAATTTGAACATTCACAATAAATTACGGCTGTATTTCATAACTGTTCATCAACCATCAGCTCCCAAGGAGAACAGCTGAATTTTCTGAATATTGATTCCTTCAGAAAACCTAGCTCGTTTTAACTATATTTTGTGTGCTACCGTTGCAAACAAATGTAGCAAATATCATAAGGGGTTTTTTTAATAGCCATATTTCCAACAGCATATATCACTGTTGGCATTTTTATATGTACAAAGGCTCCTCCTGGAGGTCAGTTGTGTTGTTAGATGCCCCGCTCTGCAGCTTAGCATACTCAGGTGGAGTTCTGTAGACCAGCCCAGGTTCCTGCATGCGTCAGAAAATGTACTTGAAAAATAAAATGTCAAAAATATAAAGCCAAACACATGTGGTGTGCCTAAGAAACTCTGGCTGAAAAACCCGTTCCTAAGTGTTTACCTACCAAGTGGAAGTGGGTCTGTCAGTTTGGACAGAGGAAGAAAAACCTGAAGATGATGCCACGTTTTCACTTTCTCTTGAAAAAATAAATGAAAAGATGTACCGAAGGAACTGTGATCATCCCTGCACAGTGCACGAACAGCAAGTCCTCCTCCAAAAAGGGGTAAACGCTTCCCAAGGCCTGCCTAAAATGGCATAAATACCCCCAGCATCTCCTGCTGTGGTGAGGCTGAGCGCACAGTCAGTGTGACCAGGAGGATGAACAAAGTTTGGGTCCGAGTTGAAGCTCAGGTCATCACCGTCTTCCTGAAAGGCTGAGGGGCCAAGGCTGAAGTTGCTGCTTTGGTGAGGCAGGTGCTGGGGGCAGGCTGGGACCCCTGCCCACCGCCCCTGCGGGCACAGCTCTGCCAGCGGGGTCGGTCCTCTAGCACTTTGTCGGCTCTGTTTTCATGTTGGGTTCATCACCCGCAAACTGAAAGGATGTGCAGAAAAGTGGATAAGGCCTCCTGAGTACCAGGAATTGCCATGGCACGAGCAATCTCCCCTGGGTACCTGCTCTGCATTGTGTACCGTAATTGTGCGAGAGAGAAGGAGCTATTTTTCAGCAAGTGGCTATTGGATACTTCCTGTGCTGCATATCAACAACCAGATCTTGACCCAGAAATGTCAGTCCCCGCTCAGAGCAGACAAGGAAGCATAATTAGAGATGCTCTGGCAACGTATTTTAGCACTGACGGTGACAATGTTTAAATTTTTAATCAGGCATGTAACATAAAAAGCACATAACATGAAATGTGAAAAGAAAATTGGCAAATACCGACGTGCTGTTTGACACTTTATTTCACTGAAGGAAGTGAACATCAATAAACATTATTTATCATAAATGACAGAGGGGAAGGCGTGTTTCTAATAAAAACCTTCACATTGCAAGGGGGTGAATCTCATAAAAGCACTCTTATAGTACTGTAAAAGCCATGCTGGGCCAGATCACAAAAGGAAACACAGAGGCCTTTCCTCTGAAGCTGTAATGTGCACCCAGATGTGTTCCCTCACAACAGCTGGCTTTGGGGGGCAGAGAGGTTCCCTCCAGGGTGCAAGGACCCTCCTCCTTTACCTGGAGGGTAAGGAGGTCCAGGTGTGGTACAGCTCTGAGCCCTGTGGTGACACACAGGTACCTACGTGGGTGATAGAGCAAATGTCCTCCCAGGGTTGAGGCTCAGTCCTTCAAGAACCAAAAATCCTGTGGCACATTTTGCTCAGCGTTGGCAAACATTGAGCTCACTAATCAGATATTTCTAGCTGGAATATCAGCGACAAACCTAAGAGATGGGGTGAGATGCAGCTGGACTCATCCGAGGTGCAAATGGGGAGCTCTTGTGTGACCTTCTCACACCAAAACTCTCATAGTCTCTTCCTGGTTTTGCAAAGCCTTTCAACATCAGTGTCTCCATGAACTGCTTGGCACTTTCCCCTGCTTAGTCCCTGTCCTGCTCACCATGTGGGCTCTGCTGAGCCAGGCCCCATGATGTTCTCAGCCCAGAGCAGCGCTGAGCTCGCTTTACAGGACTAGATGAATGCATCCAAAAATTACTTGAGGGAAGTGCTAAGGTGCCAATCCAAGTATGCCAAAGTTAGAAAAGGCCTGATTTAGGGCTATTCTTGTCACTTTAATTTGTCTCTGTCGTATGCCCGGATAGAGAAACCGTCTCCAACTGCATGATTCCAGCTTCTGCAACAAAAGAAGTACAAACTTAGAGACAACAACCACCCTGTGGCAAAGAGTGTGTGATGGCTTCTGAAGCCCGCATGAACATGCGTGTGTGCTCTGCTCATTTCCCAGTCTTTGGAGCTCCTCTCTGCCTTCTCTAGCCGTAGCTCTCCCTTTCCTCCCACTTGAAAAATCCCCTTTTCTTCCAGTCCTAGGCCCTGACATCTGTCTCCCTCTTCCAGGTGCCTGCATTTGCCTCCTTACTGCCAGGTCTTTTCTCCTCTGCACCAGTGTTTATGTCTTCCCGGTCTGTGCCGTTGGGATTTTGTGGGGGAAGAGTGGAGAGTGCAGTGGGGAGAGTGGGTGGAAGCAGAAGGGAGCCTGGGAAGTCCTGTTCAAGTGCCAAAGCTGTGGGCTGCTCTTCTCTTGCTTGCTCTGATGGGATCATAGTTGCCTGGTTGATGGGAGCTGTGAGGAAAAGCAATGTGCTATGTGCAGAAGACAGAGCCTTTGGAGAATGTAGTAGACAAACCCTAAACCCTCTAGTGAGTTTTTTTAATTTATTTTTTTTTTTAACTTGCCTGAATCCAGACAGTTTTCATGGGAAGAGTCAAGAGTTCATTCCCCAAAGCAAGGGAAGCCTTGCAGCCAAATTTTAAGTACAAACCACACTGAAGTGAGATTTCCTCAATGAAATGGTCATGAGATTCCTTTTAATGTGGGCAAAATAAAATCTTTTGCCTCATTCTTGTTGTAAGGAAGATGTGAATCTGCTCTTCTTTTTCTTCTTTTTTTTTTCATTCTGAAATGTAGCAAGATAATCCAGTTTGAGGCAGGCAGTCATCATGGGATATTTCATCTCAAATGGGTAAAGGTTGGCAAAGGTACGGGCAACTGAAAACAGATTTATACAATGGGAAGCGTCAGACAAGCTTAACTGTAGGCACTGATCTGCCCCACTTTTCATGGTATTCACAATAACCCTTCACAGGAGCCTGCCTGGGTTAACTCCTGGACGATCACAAGCCTGCACGATGCTAATAATAGCATCATTGGCTGAAATATCTCCATGTTTACTGAGTTTCACATTCCAAATTTGTGTCTCTCTTTCGTCCTGCTTTTTCTCTTTTGTTTTCCATTCCCGTCATGCTGTTACACTAATATTTTCCATCTTGGTTCCAAGGGCTGCCATCATTAGCTCCTGCACCACGTGAACATTTGTGTCTCTCCATCAGATTTGTGAGGAGGCTGCTATGGCATGGCCTGCCTTCATGGCAGTGTTTCCAGAGAGCAGATGGTGACAGCTCAGCGCTGTCACCCGAGGCAGCCGGGGTGAGTTCCCTCTCTTGGAAGCGTGCACCGTGGCTGGGGCATGTGTTCAGACCGGGGTATGGCTAGAACTGGTCAGAAAATCTGGGGAATTTGGGCAAAGAAAGATGATAGAAATTATCTTTTTTTTTTTTCTTTTTTTCTAGAGAGAAGTGATTTTGCATTTATTTCAGATTGAGGCACCTGATAAAACGCTTTTGTCAGCCCTCACAACCCAGCAGGAGTAGCTGTTTCTATCACCTAGAGACACCATTGCATGGTACCCCAAATTAAGTTCCATCACCCAGTGCCTGGTAGTTATGACAAAGCGTAAATTTGCATCACGGGAGGGAATGAGAGAGTTTGTGACTGGACTGTTAGTCCTCCTTCAGGCTCTATGGACTTGGCCAAGCACAAGACAGTTTATGCCGGACCAAAATCCCATCCGGAAGCCAGGAATTAATGTTCATCCCAGCTCCCTGCCCACTTTAGGGACACTGGACAAACATTTTCAGACCAGATCCTTGCATTTGATTTCACTGGGATTTAGATACTGAAGGACTTGGGTCTTAACCTCTGCTCTAGTTTCCCAGCTGAAAGACAGTAGTAATATTTCTCTGCCATACAGCAGACTTGCAGTGAGTAATTATTTCATATTTGTAGACTACTTTGGAAAGAATGTGCTCCATATTGCTGACATTATTAACTTTTGGAGCCTAAGATGGAGCTGTAGAAGTGCCTCTGTGCTGTGCAGTCCTTGCTGCTCTTGAAATCCAATGAATATTTAGAGGGTTTGACAGGAAAAAACTCTTAAAACCAAAAAGAAATCCTTCCACACAGCAGGAATTTGGGGAATTAACAGAGAACTATCAGTACACAGCCTGTCTCCTTGTTGCAAAGTGAGTGTGTTTCCAGCCCACATAAAAGCCCTATTTACTTATCTTGTCAGATGATTTTGTGAGCGTGTTGCAGAGGGTTGGAGCCTGCCAGGGTAACTGAGTTGACTTGCAGAGAGCACTAACTCCGGCAGCAGATGCGTTAAGTAGAGGTCAGGGTGAGCACGGACAGGGCACAGGGTCTGGTGAGTGGATGAGACACGCAGAACAACAAATAAATATAATGTGGGACAAATCTTAGTCATATGGTCATAGAGCTCATGCCTCCCGCTCCCCCAGTCATGCATGTCAATGCAAGCTACGTTAGTACTCACATTTTCCTCCACAGGAATGAGCTTTCGAATAGACTCCATCAAGTCCCAGTTTACTATTTTAGAAATGAGAGGTATGTCCTGGCCTGATCACTCAATCCTCTGAACGTGTGGTGACAAAATTTCTTACTAAATAAAACACCCCTCTCTCTGTATATATGTCTGTATGTATATGCATGTGTGCACGCACGCATGTGTGTGTATGTGTGGGCATTCAAAACTATTAATTTGATGTGCGTGGTGCAGGAATGCGAAGAAACAAACCCAGAACTTTTCACATAATGCAAAGAAGCCTTAGGCAACCCTTAGGCACACCCTCTCTTTTAAAACATTATCCACTTCAGCATGCCTCCACTCTGGCCATGCCATTTAACATTTCAGCTGGTTCCTGTTCTTTTTCCTGTTCCTGTTGGGAAACTCTGAGGTATTGAGGCACTGAATTTAAAATTTTGATTTCTGTTGTTTGCAATGGAAATCTTGACCTGGTTCACTTAGAGGTATTTGAAATGAAGGTTGTGGGTTTTTTTTTTTCCTTTTCTTGTTTTTATATAATTTTCAATAATTTCCTCTTGCCTAGTGCTATTTTAAGATGTTTAACTAAGTAGCTCCAGAAGAACCATTCACAAATAGTGTTGATCTGTGTTTTGAAAGTTTAACATACACTATCCAATGCACATTTACATACACCACCGAAATCCGGCATTTGGGAAATTAAAACAACAAAACTTGATTGCATATCATGATTTCATATTTTGCAGATGTTAATATTTAATCATATGCAGAGCCATTTAGCTTAAGTGCATTAATGTAACTCATTTAAAAGAGGCCAGTAATTGTCCTATTAACTCCCAGCCTGGATGTTATCCATGCTGCCCTGCTGGTAAGGCCAGAGGGAGAGTCTCCTATTGGCACCCACAGAGATTGCTCTGATCTGTTGAAAATCCTGTTAAAATCTAATTACTTAGGAGAATAGGCCAGGGAATATCTAATGAGCTTCAGGAAACCCACTGAAAGAAATTCTCTTTTAATACAGACTGAAACATCTTCTGTGTTTCAATTACAGTGATACCACATGAACATAATTACACTTGTATAGAATGGGACTCTTCTTTGTTATTTAATTACATATCACTAGATTTTTCTTAGTCATGGAAAAAAAATAATTTGATTCCCCATAAAGGTTAAATGTTGGTGAAAAGCTTAGTGTTAAAATAAATGTAATCTTTGTTTATGATAATTTCTTCTTTGTTTCGTGAGAAAATGTTAGTAAAACCAGGTCACCGAGGGAAGCTGACCAACCAAACACATGCTGGAGAAACCTAGGGGAGGGGGAAACGTTGTTGTACCTATGTGAAATATTTCAGAGAAGGTAATTCACTTCTTTGCCTGCATGAAATTTGGCCCTACTTTTGTTATGGTAATTTAAGCTGTTGACAATAAGCTAACAATAAAATCTCATAGCAGCGGGAGCAAAACAGACTCCTCCCTCCAACAGGGGGGACTATCTGCAATTTCTTCTGCTTGCAGCCTCTTAATGTTGTTATTCATTTGAAAATTCCCCTGCTAACACGACCAAAATGATCAGCAACGGCTCTCTATGGTCGCATGAATGGTGCTGATTCTGCCTGAAGTCAGTGGGCCTGGGCCGCTTCACCCTGTCAGCAGGAAAAGCAGAGCACGGGACTGTGTCACTTGTGGGTTTGGCCTGTTTGTTGTGGCCACCAAAAACCCCAGAGCCAGAGCAGCTGATCCAGACAGCCCGAGCACCACTGCAGCCGCAGTCACCAGGCTCTCCGTGAGGGAGTAGCGCAGCCCCACTGAATATAATGGGATAAGGCCTTGAGGTGATGGCGCAGGCCCAGATGAGGCAAGATGCCATGTCTACCTGCCTGAAGGAAAAAGCTGGGAGGCAGAGGTCCCAATCAAAGGAATGTTACCCCAAATTATTGCTGCCTCAGCACACTGTCAGACTGGTCCCAGGACAGGGATAACAAAGGCAGCAGTGACAAAGGAGGTGCTGGACAACCCCATCCCTGTCCCCGTTCCCCATCCCCAATCCTTAGCCCTCTGCCCCAAATCTCCTCAGGCTGCTGTGAGAGACAGCAGGCAGGCGGGAAAGCACCTCCTTTGCAGCCAATCCTAGGTTGCCACCTGTCTGCTTCTGACCAATCCCATGTGAGGACCTGCATTCCTGACCAATCAGGTGCTTCCAGGCAGCCTGGCAGCCCCTGAGGGGAGGTGGCGGGCTGAGGGGTGTTGAGGTGGGGCTGCCGCCATGTTGGGTGGCGAGGAGCCCTGAGGCGGGGTTGCCGCCATGTTGGGTGGCGAGGAGCCCTGAGGCGAGGCTGCCGCCATGTTGGGTTCCGAGAAGCCCTGAGGCGAGGCTGCTGCCATGTTGGGTGCCGAGGAGCCCTGAGGCAGAGCTGCCGCCATGTTGGGTGTCGAGGAGCTCTGAGGCGGGGCTGCCGCCATGTTGGGTGCCGAGGAGCCCTGAGGCGGCGCTGCCGCCATGTTGGGTGTCGAGGAGCCGTGTGGGGAGAGTGTGTCATGGCCTGCTGTTTCCAGGTTGGTTTGCCTACCCTGTTTCAGCCAATGCTGAAGGAGGTGTAAATGGCTATACAGATGGGTTCACAGAGTGGCTGGCAAAGGTGTCCCTCAGGTATCTGAACGCCCTCTGCTGAGGTAGCCCATGAGCTGCACTGAGATTTAAATAAGAGGGTGGCTGTTTGGTGGCTATACAGACTGAGGCACAAGGACGTGAGGGGAAATTCCCCCTCCTCAGAAGTGATACAAAGTTGTTACAAGACTAACAAGTGGTGCTGCTCACCACTTCAGACTCCTGCCTAGATCTTTATGCTGTGACAAAGCTATTGCAGGCAGTCTGGTGGAGAGTCAGGATTGTAGACTATCTTTAAAAAAGTTTAGAAGAAGCTGTTATGAGCAGTAATAGCCTTTGGGGCTACTCTGACTTCACAGGACTTGGCCTAATGTTTGCACAACTAGGGATTGAAGTAACAAGGTCTTAACTTTGTTTTCCTTGGTTTAGGTGGCCCACAACCTTGAATTTGTGCTGATGTTTTTGCTTCGGTGTGGACCTTGTCTTTCTTTTGAGGCATTTTGATATCAGAAGTCTTTGAATGGCAGACCAAGGAAAGCTGACAACACAGGTACTGTACAAATGTACACAGTACATTTCTATCATCTGAGGTATAGCTCTATATTTTGATTTCCTTAGTTTTCTATTTTTCATCACTGAGTACGTTTTACAAGCATGAGTCTTGCACAGAGAATAGTCTAATACTGCAATGCAACTACGTAAGTGTGGACCCATGGAAAGCATTAGTAAACCCCGTTCTGGATGAATCCAGTAGAACTCCTAATGAAGACAATGTAGCCATATTTTCTTAAGACATTTGGGGCTGAATATGAAGGGTGAGAGAATAAGTTGTAGAGCTATGGGTTGGTAAAAGGCAACCTCTTTGGAAGGATTTTCCTGGAAGTTTAAGTGATAAATCTTTGTCCAACACTTTGTGAACGTATTTACTGTGTTCATTCCAGCTATCAAATTCAGCTGAGTGGGATTGCATCCATTAAATCTGGTATTACTGGAAGTGAGGAAAAAAATGTGCTCCCTCAAGCTGAACTCCTACTCATCTGCCTAGAATCAGAAGGCCAAGTGCCTCAGAAGTCCCATATAAAAATCTATCTGTAATATTCCTCATAACATCATTCAAGTTCTATTTATGCTATTAAGATGCACATTTGGCAGGGAGGAGGAAACAAACTCGGGGGAAACACTAAGATTCGGCAGAACTGTAAACTCCATACCAGGAATTGATCCCAACGTTGATTTTGCCCTTTATAAACCACAAAACTGGATCTCGGTTCAGAACGAGTCATTCCCAAATTCTGAGGCTCAGTTTGGTGTGGAATTACTGAGTTCTCAGAAATCTAATCCAGGCCCTCAGATAGGGAAGCCCTTGGAGGCGCTACTGGCACAGCTGGAGATAGCATGAAAGCTAAAGAACCAGAGGGAGCTCCAGGCACTGCAGTCTCATTCACTGAGTGATTATTGTTAAAACTTCTGCAGTTTCTTTCCTGAATCTCATCCTTAAAAGATGTCACATAAAAATAGAGTATTCTACTTGCAGAAGGAATAGAGGAGTTTGGAGACTATAGAGACTTAGGGGAAGATGAAACTCAGTGATAGGAGGAAGAAAAAGGGGTCAAAAGTGGAAAGGAGGGAGGAAAATGGCTACTGTGAGAGGTAGTTAAAACTGCTTGAAATGTTCCCACCCCCACCCAGTATCCTGGCTCCAGCTCCGTGTCGAATTGTTTCTCTGGAAAAAGAGCCAGTCAGAGTACATTCCTGCTCAAGCCCGAGCGGGTGCGTTATAAAAATGGAGAGTAGCATGTAAATCATTCATGGAGACAGGGAAATAAATAACCCTTTATGCCCATATAAATACTTATCAGATGTTCATAAGGAGAATTTACATGGAGTTTTATTCAGTACTGTCAGCCATTCCTCTGCCTTCCATCATTCCTGCCGTGAAGACAATTCAAAATATGGCGGTGGAGAGAGCAGCCTCTCCACCAATTGATCCACAGCACATCATGTAGAAAGCTCTGAACTTGCCCTCAGTACCGCTGTTATTTTTATTATGGCTCTTAGCCGAGTGAGATCATTCTTCCTGGTTTGCCTCCCAAGAAATAATGGGAAGCAGTGTGTTTAGTCAGTGGATTGATTCAGTGATCTATTAGTCTAATCCTGACTCTGCCAATCATCTACTAGGTGACTGCAGGCAAATCACGTCACTTCTTTGTGCCTCTGTTTCCTCTCTGACCTTCTGTCTGTCTTGTTTATTTGGACTGTAAGTTATTGAGGGCAAGGGCTACCTCTTGCTGTTTGTATGTATGTACCATGACTAGCGCACTGGGACCTCGGCGGCGGCTTAATCTCCAAGTGGTGCTGCATGTAAATAATAACATTCAGCTCCTCCTCTAGGAAGTCACAGAAAGGGAACGAGTTGGCAGGCGGTTGTATGAACTGGTGGCAAGCTAGAAAGAAATGAGGAAGAGCCTCTAACGAGGTATTTTACTTGGTGCTAAACAAGCACAGAGTAGAAAGGTATTCTCTGCCCCCTAGATCACGATGTAAGGCAACTTTTGGCCATCGCAGGCTGCCCTGAGCTCTCAGCACCTGGATTCCCAATTTACAGATGCTTACTGAACATCAGGGACAGAACTGTGTGCAATCACTAGGCAGATCTGTGCCATGTGGCAAATAGAAACTAAGGTGACTTACTTGGCCCAAATTAGGTTGAATTATGTGATGTTATATTGCATCTACTGTGAAGCAGGTGGAAAGCTGTGGTAACCCAGCCTTGGGTTGTGCAGCTGAGCTCTCAGATTATGGCTATTCTTTCTAGAAAAATTAGGTTGAAATTTCTTTTGATTTTGGGGAACTCCATGTAACAGCAAGGTTCATACCTGTCAGCAAGGCTATATCAGAAATGTTTTTGACCGGTGGCAATACTGTCTCTTCTCAATGATCCTTTTAGCCATCATTTTGGTTTTGAAGCCCCTTTTTTAGGTGTAGGGGTGACACCAGCTTTAGGTAAACTTTGGTCGTACTTGGAATCAGTAGATTATTCGTTATGGATACTTTTGAAAACTTGTTCATTTTTTAACATATGTCTTTTTTGATAGGCCTGTTGCCTTCTCAGATGTCAGATTTTGGAAGTCTCTTAAAGTGTCTCTGTCCTGTTCGGGTAGAAATAAGGCATAGAGACTGGGCTGTGCATTCCACAGTGGAGCCTGGGATTTTGTTTGCTATTGTGCTCATGTCTGGCTGATTCCTCTTTAGTCCCTGGAAAAGGCAGTCTAAAACATGAGAAGAAAGAGAATGATCCCCCTTTGTGCTCCATAGCTTTTAATATGAAATTGAGCATATTGCTTTGTTTATGTATTCAGCATCATCTTGCAAAGACTCCTTTTAATTCTAAGTAAAACCCAATAGTTAAGATCAATTTTGTTTTTGACTTATCAAATTCAATTACCAGTTACAGGTGATTCCAAAAATTTAACGTGGTGAGGACATTTTGTAACATACAGAGAACCGTGAGCTATATTTACCCTATCCCAAGTAGCATTATCCTCAAAATACATTGTGCAGTTTAAATAAAACCTGGTGATTTAGGTAGATCCTGTGCATCTGTGTTAATGGCCATTTGAAGAGGACTCAAAAAAATCTAACCTAGGCTGTATCCCATTTCACTTTTTGAAAGTATCTCCTCAGAAGTGCTTCCTAATGCTGTAAACAGCAGCAGCTTTTGTAGTTATTTATACAGACCACAATAACCACAATTCTGCATTCTACCATAGCCCTTCATACCAGATCCCCCCCACTGCTGGGAGAGGCACTGCCCATACATGATGGTGAGCTTCTGAAATTATAGTGTATAAATATATTATAGAGCAATAATTTGGATAATGTAATCTCGATGAATGGGAATTTGTGCAAGTGGTTCCTACAATTTTAATGGGACTAACATGCATAAAACCCTGTGCATCAAGAAGATGAAACTAAACTCTCCAGTTTATCAGTTACATCATGTTTTTATTTGTCATATGTCGTACTTGGTAAGGGAGCCTTGGTACAACTGCTGGCCAGGCAGGCTGGTGGGTAAGGATTTGAGAGAGCAGCTAACGTCTCTCCTAGGGACACATAAACTGGCTATGTGCATTTTGATAGCCATGTCCAAATTGCACGTGTTCATTTCCGTATCTGTCCTCTGTGAGTCTTGTTCAAAGCCAGAATTTGTAATGTTAAAAAAATACTGCAAAATTAGAATGTGTACTGTGCTAAGGCTTTAGTGAGCTAACCTGTCACAACAAAGTATGTTGTTGCCTATTGCCGCAGCATCTGGAGTCATTTAAAAGGTAGTACCAGCTCACATAGGTATTGCCCAGACTGGATAGATAGAACAGAGCAACCCAGACTGCAAACATCGGCTACTTTTCTTTTCTATGGTAGAAAATAATATAGGGAAGCATCCTCAGCTTGCATGAATCAGAAATACTGCATTGAAGAACTTCAGCTTATTAATTCACTTGAATTTTATGGCGTTACATTTATTTATGCTAGATGACAATCTGCCCCAGCACTTTCTCAATTCCTGAAGAATGGCAATAGTTAAAAACTGGCACGTATGTACTACATGTACTGTAAAGCAGACATACAATGAAATACTTGGAAAGAAATGATTTGAAAGTTAAAGCAAGCCTAAGCCTGAAATCCAAACTCTGATTAAATTTTAAAAGGTTTGATAAATAGCTTTTAAATTAATTGTGTGTGCATACGTCTATGTATATATTTTATTTCTTGATAAGTTTTCTTATAATATATTCTGCCTAATAGCAGAAATAATTATTACCTTTTCCTGAAATCTGTGTGTTTTCAATTTTAGTTTAGGTCTTGGAGAAAAGTAAATCAGATGGAAACATAAACATAAAATACAGTGGTTAAATATAAAAATTTAAGTACTTTGAATCAAAAATAATAAGATCATTGCTATGAAATTAGAAGAGACTCATCAAAGTAAAAGTAACTGTGACTAAGGACTATGAAAATATAAAGGGATTAACATATGTGGTAATAGGGCAATTAAATCCTTAGCTTTTTCACTGTGATGATTTTATAGCATCTTCTTACTGTTGCCAGTTTGGAAGCTGCCAGCAAATATTTTCTTAATTGCAAAAGGAGACAATATGTGTCCCACTGTTTCATTCATAACATTTGATTAAGTTAAAGAGGCTGCACTTCTATTTGAGAGAACAAAGAGTTTGAGATGGAAATAGCAAAGACACATTGTGCGTTTGAAAAAAGATCCCGGGAACAAATGATTAACCAGAAATTTTACAGGGAAAAAAAGTCTACTTGTCTTGACAGAATAGCCTGATCCTGTAATAAACCCTCCCAAAGTCAACAGTTCATAAAGTCTTTTGTTCTAGTAAAAGGGTCTTTAATTTTTAACACAAACTCACACTTTGGTATGCATGAGCTTAAGTAAAATTAGAAGACATGTATATAATAGGATTTAATGGATTATCATCTGCATTTTCCAAAGATGTCAGCTTCTCTCGGCTCTGATGGAGTAGCACTTAATGTAAATTTAATTTGAAGTGATGTATGGAGGGCTTGAGGTGGTACTCTGTGATTCCCTAACTGCCTGGAGAGGCTCTGTGGGTAGCATCTGGATTTGGCTGCTCCACATGCCCAGCAGCATCTACTAACTAGGATTAATGAGGTGGCCTGTTCACCAGTGATCCAAAGGAGGTATGCTACATTTACTCCCAACAATATGAATAGGAGGGCCAGTTTCCTTTGGGGGCACACTGTTTGATGAAACTTAATGATGGTCTCGATATTAGGTGTAATAAATATACTGTATAGAAAGCACTTTTGCTTTGTCAGATTTAAATGTTATTTAATCATAAAATGGTGTTTGGCTTAGCAGGGCTGAGTTAAAGATCATAATGGCCTCAGATGACATCTTTAAAGCTAATATTTTGCCTAAGTTGGGAAATAAAGTACCAACTTAAAAGATCTAGTATTTACCTTTGAGACAATTTTTTTTTTTTTTTTCTGTTTGGGGAAGAGAGGGAGAAAATATCTGCTTGCAAAGTTATGAGGCGGTCTTGAAAAATATCTTTGCACTTACCTCAATGTGTTTATGTAGAAATCAACAGCTATTAACTTTCAGGCAAAACTTCTCCGTGTGGTCTCAGCCTCATTTATGCGTCAGAATTGTATTTTGCCTTTGTGTCTAACTGAGCATTGAATGAAATCTCAGCTAATTTCAAATTCCCTTTGTCATCATGGTTTTCAGCCAAAAGTCTATAATAAATGGTCAGAAGATGAGCTGAGACTGAATGAATAGTGAGTGGTATTCATCAGCCAAACATAGAGTCCAGATCCAATTATATGTATTCATTAAGTGATAATGATATCATGGTCTTTAACTAGGAAGAAAAGAGTGTAATTGAATAATAACAGTTGTACAATCCCAGCGGAACACACTTTCCATCCCAGCACAGCGACCCTCGGGGATGATGCAGAATTGATGGAATTCTATTACTCTTTGATAGATTTATTATGAAGGGCTGAGTGGACTTGCTACTCCACTTTGTCACTCACACTAATCAGTATCGTAAGGCCCCGAGCGTGCAGGCTTTTGTATCCCTTTGACAAAGACAAGGTTAGGGGAGGATGACAGACACCCAGACCTTTACAAACCCATACCGCAAGATGAAATGGGCCAGCTGAGCTCTGAGCTGGGACAGAATTTTAATTTGTTTATCAATGGCTCACATGTGCAACACCATAAGGATATTTGTCAGGAGTAACACTGAAGCTAAACTCTTTTGTTTGGCAAGTGGAGCTTGGAAAAATATTTATTGAACTGTAAAAAACAGGGTAAATGAAAGGAAGGTGAAAAGTCTAAATGGAGTGGAAAATAACTTGCATTACTGTGCATAAAGTATAAGGAGGATGGTTATCTTTGTCTATTTTTGTTTGTTTCAGTTGAAAGAAATTTACTCACAAACTACAGTCTGATCTCTTGTTGATTTAGATTCTGGGGGGGACTCAGACAAAACAGAAGTGGGCAAAACGAATTTCATGTGTTGTTTTTTATTGTTGTTTATTTATAAGAAGCTCCCAGTTCAGACAGATGGATTGCTCTCATGCTTTTTCACCATTTAAAAAACAGCAAAGTAAATAAAATACCCTGGCCTTAAAGGCTGGAACTTGTAAATACAGTCTTGGATTTATAAAAACAATCTTGTATGTGTTCAAGTGTGGCTGTTTCTACTATTCATCGTTCCCATTCAAATGCAGGCAATGGGCTCTGTCAGCATGGTCACTAGCTATCAGAGCCTGCTGGATTCAGAGAAACAGACAATTTGTTGTGCTTCTGATCCGAACAGGAGCCGCAACCAACATTGGCATAAACAAGGCATTGCATAGGAGGCTGCTGCCAGGGTTTGTTTTTTCTCAGTGTTGTTGAATGATAGATATTTCCATCCTTTTCTTCTCTCTGAATTGCCTTTCTTTTTCTTTTTTTAGTGTTAGCATTCTGCATTCTAAGAGGGACTTGACAATTCAGACTCTGGGTTCAGTGTCCCTGTCCATGAAAACAAATAACTTGAGCGGTGCTGCTGTCCTGTGTGGATTTGCCATGCCAGCTCCTCAGTCTCTGGTTGGGATTTGTGTCAGAGGAAGCACAGTCAGCTGTGACTGCAGCAGCAATTGGCTTCGCTGGCTCCGGGGTGGATGTGCACTGTGGACAGTGGTAAAGCAGAAGCAGCAACACCAGTGACAAGGACGGAAAGCATTTAGGAGAACGCTAGTTTCTTTTTTCTCTTTTTTCTCTCTAGTCAAAAGCACAGTTGTGTGGATGGGTCTGTGAAGCTTGGTGGCCCTGCTGGGTACCTCTAAATGGTAAACTGAAGGTGCATTTGGAGCATGGGAAGACATGCCCACACTGATTATTATCTTGCCACCAAAACCAGTGAAGGGAACATGACCTAGGTTTTACCATATGTAGCAACCACAGCACAGAGTCGCTGGCTGATGCTTGGGTCTGGAGCCCAGGCACAAGCCTGATACCACATCAGCATGACTTCTGTGCATTTTGTGTTTTGTCTCTCTTGTTCCCCCTGCACAAGTAATTTCGAGGCCTGGCAGTGGACTCTTGCTCTCTCCCAGGACCAGCCACATCCATAAACCCTGTTCTTACTGGGGTTTGGTAAAATGCATTTATTTGGTTAAGGTGCCAGGCAGTGTCTGAATATTTCAGAACTGGAAATGTTTGTCTGCGGTGCAAATATGACCCACTGTGACAATGACCCTTCTGCGTGATTTCCTTTGTATGCTACAACTGAGTGTCTCCCTCTGGGTTGGATGGAGACTGCTTGCCCATGCAGGTATTTCTTCACTTTTTTGCACAGTCATGAGCAGATGGTAGCATTTTGCATCTGTTTTGCATGAGGCTGCCCAGAAAATTGGGTCTGTAAGTGGAATACAAAAAGGGTGATCCTTTTCAGTGCCATGCATTGTGGCGACAGCATGGGACCTCACAAGCCTCTGTTGCTTTCTAGTCTCTCCCAGGAGCCAGCACAGGTGCCTGTGAACACCCACTTCCTGTCCTGCTCCACTTTGCTTCTCTGCTTTGGCACATGGTGATCAACAGGTGTAATCAAGTGGAAGGGGGTGTGTAACACCATCGCTCCCACAAAAGACGACTTCCTGCAGAACAGATGTCATTTGCAGCGTTATGGTGCCTGCCCATCTAAACCCCCCCGGTGGCTGGCCAAAGACCTGACCAACTTGCAGGCAGGCACAGTGCCTCCCAAACAGATGGGCAGGAGCACAGGCAGGCCAAGGACCACGTGTGAACGTGAAATATGTTGGAGGCGGGCAGTATGAACAGCCAGGAACGTCACAGTATCTTTCATTCCTAACACCTTCACAACAGTGGCACGATCAGATCCAGCTTAGAGGTAACTCTCAGAAGCAGAGAGGGGAATCAAGGAGGAGACAGGTACAGAGCCAGGCAGAGGGGTTTCCTGGAAGAAGTGTTTTAATGATATCATCACTCAGCCAAGGCAGAGGAGTATGTATAGAGGAGGCCAGAAATAATGTTTATAGTTTAGCAGTATGAATCCTGTTTCTGTGATTTGCTGAGGAAAGTTATTGTCATGAGAAGAGATGTGTACATACCTAAGCAGACTTCGACAGAGGACAAGAGGAGAATAATTCGAATAGAAAAAACCAGCATTCAAGCTGTTGTCAGTTCACAGCTGTCACAATGAATTCACATTCATTTACCACAGCATTTATTGTATAGTTCCCAACACTGAAGTATTTTGCAATTTTAAAAAATGTATTTATTAAAGAAAAAAGATCTGGAATAAGAACGAGCAACTTCCAGTGCCATAAAAATGTTTTAAATGAAATCTGCAGTACATCAACTAGAAAAGGAAGGTGTTGCAAGAAGGAAGTCCTGCTAGCTATTTTTTTGACAGGTTTCACTTTCAAATGGAAGATCATTTTCCATGAAAAAACCACTGTATGTGTGCTTGTCACATTTTGATCCATTGGGTTGGCAGAGAACAGATAACTGCATGAAACTCATTATATGTGTAGGATCTGTGTATTGCAGGGTGGGAGTGGCCCAGAAGCCAGAATGCTAATTGATGCTTTGTGCTACCAGGAGGAGGCAATGGTTTGAGTCTCCTGGAACTTACACCCCCTGAGGTCAGTGGAGCTGCCCTGATATTCACCACCATAACTGAAGGTAGAATCAGTCCCCCTGGATTTTCACAGGTTTAAATCAAGGCAGCTTTCACCTCTGGATATATATGTGGTCAGCAAGCATGCCAATGGGAGCTGTGCTGAGGGTCATTCAGCTGGATGTTCTTTCATAGGAGATATCAAAATAATGATTTTATGTTGACCAGTTATTTTGCTATAGATGATATCAAACTCCTTTGGAAACAAGGATTCACATTTTTGGGAGAGTATGGCTGTAAGTAACAATCTGTTTGTTTGGGATCTCCGCACTGCTGGAGCCGAGGTGCCCCAGCAGGGCTGGCATGGCTGATGTGAAGTACATGCGCTGCAGCTGAGTGAGGTGGATGTCTGCAGTTCTACCAGTAAAATGGCGTGGAACCCGTTCCTGTGTGTGTCCTGGGATTTACTTCCCACAAGACAGTACAGTGTACACTAGCTGACTTATCTGTGAACCATGGAAACATTTTGAAAAGGTAAAGCAGACAGTACACTGAAGAATCATTTGTCACAAGTAATTGCAGGCAGTCAGAAAGAGCAGGGAGAGTATATGAATCATGACGTAAAAACAGTGAAGGGCAGGCATTTAGTCTGGTCTGTGGCTATAAGTGCAGTGACACAGGTTAGTCCTGGCATGATATACAAATGTTATGTGCAGAGGGACAAGTACAATGAATAAAGAATTCCCGTTTTCTCATTATCTCATGCAGCAGAGAGGTTTTTTACTTCACACATAACTCATAACTTTTACTAGGCAGGAGATGGCTACATTGAATTAGTGGGAACATTTTGTTTCCTGAATTTAAATATTCTCCCTGTGACAATTTATTTCCAGTGTAAAATCCTGGTAGGATGCGCAGAGGCAGGGAAATTAGCCCAACCAGCCGTTTCAGGGGGCCAAACCTGGGTACAGCAGAGCCGCCGCCGCCAAAGCACCAGACACAGAGACCACAACAAACCACAACTAGACTGCCGCTGGTGCTGACAGACTCCCAGGCATCAGTGAGCATTCTAGATTAGGTTTGGCAACTTCCTGGACTATAAGCAGGACAAGAGCTCTCAATAAGTATAATTAGAAAAATAATAGTGTAAAGAATGAGAAACAAATAAGACAAAATACTTTTTTTAAACTTTTGCTTTGCAAATCAGTGTTTCCATTCTGAAAGACTAAAAATAGCAAAATCCATATAACCTAGATAAGGAGAGAGGTAGATTTGTATCTAGAATGAAACCTATCATTCAAAAAGGAACAGCTGAGAAATCATGTACAATGCTATTGCTTATGAATTTGTTATAAAGGTAGATGATAGTGGGAACTTCTGTTCTTATGTCTGCTTCGGGAATTTATTATTTATGGGCAAACACATGCATGATACATAATAACTTTTAGTTGTTCTGTAATTCTCTTCACTCAGACATCTCAAAATGATCTGTAAATGTGGGTAGAATTATTAGCTCCTTTTTAGAGGAAGAGGAGTTGAGGCCAGCAGTTGTCCAGGAGGCATGGCTGGATCGAGGCACAAATGTAGCACGTTAGAACTCCAGTGCAGAACGGGACAAAAGGTCTTTGAGTATGGGATAAATTGATTTCTCTCACTCCAGCTTTGCATCAGGGTTACTTGATGGGTTGAGAGTACTGATTCACAGTTCTGTTTGGATTTAGCCAAAGCAGTTGAAAAGGTTATCACCACTATTTCTCCCCCATGAACAGCTGGCAGAGTGAATTTTCAGCCTAAAATATTTGTGTAATCATGTCAATAACGAAAATATCTTTAAAGTATCTTTAAACTGTTCTGGCATGATTCAGCAGAACTCACAAGGTTTCACTCTGAGTTACTGGCACCTAAAATGTGAAGGACTCTGCAAAGTATGCAAGCCATGTCACCGAACAGTTAACATGTGCCAGCTTCAGATTGGCTCAGGGTAAGCAAGCTATAGATAATGTGGATTGCTCGCATCATAGGGCAGAAGTTCCTTGCAACTACAGTGTTCTCAGGACACAAAACACTGGAGGCAGCACCAAACAACTGATTATGATCTTTGGTGAAAGTTCTGAAGACACCAAAAGCTCTGCTTGTTCTCTTGTCCAAGTATTTTCTTGTGCCACTTCATAGATTTAGCCACAGATTAGGCTGTAGAACGAACGTGTGTGTCTCTGTTAACAAAGTGACAAAGTAGTTATGTAAGAAATGCAACCCAGACAAGCCTCCTCTTCCTCCACAACCTATCAAAAATAAACTGTACTGGGTAGTGGCAATAGGAAATTAATGCCTGGGCTTGTTGTCACAGGTCATAGTGCAGTCCATCAGCTTTCCCTTTTCTGCTGACAGCCAGTTGTCCCAGTGATTCAAGTAAATGAGTAGCACAAGCTGAAAGTTCTCATTTTCAAGTGAAAATGGGAGAGAAAAAAAGTTCTCAGGAAGTTGAAATATCCCGTTTTGACATTTTCAGAGCAAAAAGTGGAAATTTCAAATGTTGAAATTACTTTTCATTTCAAATATTCAAATTCTGTATTATATTTGAATGTTGTTAGGAGATAAAAAGGTCAAATTCTAAAAGGCCATGTTAGAATTATTGTTTCAATTTTGCACTGAAACTATTTCCCACGTTGTACAAATTTTCCTTCATTGAAAATTTCAGGTTTCATTTCTGATCATAACAAAGACAAATGTTCAAACTTCAAATCCTTTGCTCAGCTCTACCATGAGCTTCTTCTCTCCCTTTCCTCAGAATGGCCCTCAGCCTGACTGGTGAGAAGCGCAGTGGAAGCAGTTAGCAGTTTTTCAGGAACCAAACACTGTTCTTAAACCAAGCCATGAATTAGTTCTTTTGGAATTCACAGAACTGATGAATGAAACCTTTTTGTTGATGGACAAAATAATAAATAAATCCTAACCTTCTTCAAAACAGACAGAAAAAAAAACCCTCCCCATTTTTCTGAAATCTGTTTTTCTGTACACCTCTGTATAAAGCCAAAAAAATTAGTCAAGGATCTTTGTAGACATGTTTGTGTATTTTTATTTTCTAAAGGTAACAGTGATAAAACTGAACATCTGCTTTACTCTAATTACCAGGCTTCCATTTCCAGTCTTGAGGTTATAGACATCAGTTCTTACTGTTTCACCTCCTTTCCATTTTGTCTGGAATTGGCTGTCATCTCAGCTGTCCTGTCTTCTGAAATGTACATTTTCCTGGCTGTGATCTTTGCCGTAACTGGGTTATTCTCTAGCTGTTTCTGTATGGCTTGCCGAGGGGGGGTAAATCTTGGTGCATCCAAAAGACCAGAACTCTGAACTTCGGTGGAACTGAAATCTCACCTTCATCTGGGTCTGCAGTCTGTATAACATTTTGTAACCCATTTGATTTTTCCTTCTCATCCTTCTTGTGTTTCTCCTTTGTTAAGCAGTTGCAGTAGCTACCTTTGAAGTGAAGGATCAAGCTCAAAATCTTACTGTTTTACAAGTGAAAAGAGAGATTTGGAATGTAATGTCTTTTTCAGCCTTAACAATAACATCACTGCCAGCAACTCTATAACAAGGACTGTTATACTCCCACTCCTACTTAGTGGCAGAAATTGGTCTGTTTTATGTTCCTGCTCAGACATTTCCATTCATCTCTGCCTTGCTTTTAATGGCCCAATCTGTACTACTCTCGTTAGTCAGTGTTTACATTCATGGTCCATTTGGGTGGAACGATTTCTCACCTGAGAATTCCACAGCCATTGTTCCATTTAGGTATTGTGCACTGATTTGATTTTATGCTGAATCTGGCTATGGGTGGCCTTGTGTTTTAGGATACTGGTATGTCTAAGAGTTGAGTGCTGTTGTGACAAACACCAGTTTGGCTGGCACATGAAAAATGGTATAGGCAGATCCTGTAACACATCACTGATACTATATCCTGCTTGTGGAAAGGTCCCTCTCACCTTTCTAGTACCATACAGAGAGTGTAGACTGGTACACTTTTCCACCCAGGATTGCTTTGGAAAGGGTTCCGTGGGTAGTCTAGACAGTGTACACCATATAAATAGATGAAGGTTATTCTGGGTATCAGAATGTCCCATTTTTGCAGGACTGTAGAAGAAGGTTGGGAAGATAGGTGGAAATAAAAAAGGATGAAAAAAAGACTTCTGAGCTTATCGCAGTATTTTTTTTTTTTTTTGAGGCTACCAGGCACTCTTTCCTTTTCAACTGTGGGGCTTTCCAGCCTCAGATGAAGTTGAAGAAATGAGTTGATATTTTTATTGCTAACAAATAGCCATCAGAGATGACTTTGAAGACAGCCAGAACACAGTGAATTACATACTCACCAAAGGGTGGCTGAATCAGGCACCTGCAACATACAAGAACCCCAGTAACTGTAACAATTGAGCATTTTATTTCAGTCAAAATCTAAGTGAACAGCTGTTAATTCAAAGTGATTTGGTTTTGGATTTTGTTTGAGGTGGGTTTTTTGGTTTGAATTTTTTTGTTTGGTGGGTTTTTTGTAATTGGACTGTTTTTTTCATTGCAGTTGTTTTAAATTATGTATCTCAGCTACTGATTTGATTTAAATTTAATAGGAGTTGTAGGATAATCAAATACAGAAAGACTATTAAGAATGTTTTTAAATTTAACAGTGGTACTTACTACATATCAATAAACATACTCTTAATAATCAATTGGTCTTTAATCACAATTTTCTTGTGAAACTTCGTTAAATCTTATTCAGATATAATTTAAACTGAATCAAACAGATACTTAAATATCTATTACTGTAAACCAGCAATTTTCTTGCCTAACCACTGCTTACAATAATAATAGTATGTAGCTTTTTGGTCTGAGTAATACAATGGCCTGGCAGGATATAGGATGAGCACTGCTGGGCAGATGCTGGGCAGATGTGATACAGTTGAAGGGTGGAAAAAGTGATAAAATTGGATGGAAAGATGGAAACTGCCAGTGAAACTACCTTTGGTTTCACGTTGCTGACATTTTTCTAGTCATGGCTGCAGATGGGTATTGAATAGCATTAGCATATTGATGGTGAGTAATGTAGACTGGAGAACGTTGTACTGTGTGCCATATTTTATAGATTACTTGCAATTTGGGAGGAAGGGAGGGGAGAGATAAGACCTAACTTTACTTACTAAGGACCTGAGCTTCAGAGGTTATAACTCCTTTGAGCATCTGTGAGGAAATAACAAGGATGTCTGCTTGACTCACTGACATATGCAGGGGTATGTAGAGGAAACTATTCTACATGGTAAAGATAGTTGGCCTTAAGAAGATGTATATTGGAAGAGATAAGAAACAGATCTGAAGGAAAAGAGGGAAGAAGAGGGGTGAGAAAAGGGAGCTGCAAAAAAATAACTGGTGGCTTGAATGCCCACCTCAATGCATGTGTGGTTTATCTGCCATCAGACCCCCAGCAGGGTGAATGCTCGTCACCTACCAGACCTGCAGCCCAAGAAGTAACATTAAGTCTAGCCAGGCTGACCCTCTGCTGTCTAGAGTGCTGCCCCCTGCAGTGTGCTACCAAGGAAATCCATAGTAATTGGATTAATTCAGTTCATCCCCACTCCACTCCATTTATCTTACTTCTCATTCTGAAGGCTCTTGTCATGTAAAGAAGCTTGAAAAAAATTGAGGAAGCAGTACTACATTCCAGCTCTGCTGTGGAAGAGCAGCCTCCTTAAGCCAGGTGTTACATCATATGTACAGGGGTTGGGATACATGGGCCTATTTGACCTAGATGAGTATAATAACTGTATGTGCCAGAGACTAGAAATAGAAGTGAACCTACTGTAGCAGCTGTATATCAGGTGATGTTTTCAAGGTGGTGCAGATGATGCTAGTGTTTGGTTGGTCCTGATTTTGGTTTGCTTTATCTCACACACGCTTTTTTAACATTTAAACATTTAACATTTAAAATTATTCTGTTTTATCTCATGTGCTGTTTATATCTTTCATTCATGGCAGTAGAATATCCCAGGTAGGTGGGAGCTTTTCCTAAGCCTTTTCTGAAGTACAGGACTGTATGTCCTTCCGACAGTTACCGCATTCCCAGTCTGAATGGGGTTTCAATACAGTAATGGGGAAGTTGGTCACCACTTAATTAGCGATCAAAAGCCACAAGAGATCACTGGTCTGCAAGTGATAAAAGTCATTGGCAGAAGTGATAAATTTACTGTTAAATTTCTTTCCATCTTGGCTTCTAGAGCAATCATGAGCATGTTTTGTCCCACCTTTCTTTCTCACAAGCCTCCTCTGGACAGCTGACGCTAGTATGCACGGGCACAAGGCAGCTTTCAGCCTTTCTAGGAGGACACCTTCCAGCTGGACTCAGACCTTCTGTGCAAGCTTCATTTGTTCTCTGTTGGCTCCACGCATGATATTGGGAAAAAATTGTTTCACATTTCAGTTGCCTGCTTTGCTTGTGAACTCTGAGGGACAGACAGGCTGTTGCTACATGTATGTTCAGCACTTCCCATGCTTAGTTCTCTGCTTAGTCATGTCCTGTAAGTGGCTTTATAATGCAAATAAATAATAATACTAGCAAGAGACTAGGGAACACTTTTCATTTCAGTGGCCAGTCCGGCCCAAATCATGACACCATTTCTGGCTTTATTCCTATATTCCTATATTGTCAGTCTGGAGTCAGCAATACCATTATATTTTTTCATGGCATGATTCTTTTCTAGTAAAATTATAAGGTGACACTGCAGTGGGTTTACTGATTTTGTTTGATTTCTGTAAGTGACCTAGCATCTATTGAAGTAAAAGACTAAGTCCCATCAAGAGGAGCAAAATCAAGCTCAGAGTTGCTGTTGATCTGCCTCTCTGAGATTTGGTATTATTTTTTCCATTAAGGGTCTGGATACCAAATGTCAGCTCGCAAACTGTCTGTGGCTCCAAACATGAAGTCCATGAGCAAATTTCTACTGACTTTAGTTAAGAATTTGGAGAATTATTATTGGAGGCTTATTAGGGAGCTATTGCCATATTTGTGAGAGGCAGCAAGGTACAGTACAGAATTTCTCAGCCATCAAAAGGGTCACAAAACACAATCGAGGAGATCTGAAAACGGAAAATGTTACAGTCCGAGGCAAAAACTGTTCTTAGCCTTCTATTCTCTCATCCTTCATGCTTAACTATTCCCTGTCAGCTTTGTAAAGTACATGCACAAGTACATTACATTGACTTACTGTTGTTACCCTTGGTACAGGTGTAGTATCTTACTGTTATCTCTATGGTAATGTTTTTATGTCGCATAAACCTCAACAAGCCAGAATAGGTGTGAATGACTAATCATGTCTGGTTGTCCCTCTAATACTAACTTAACCTTGCAGCCAGCAACAGTGTTTGTTTCTGCAACAGAATCTCTTGGGATAGGTTCAAGGCTTTGGTGTATTTTTAGGAATCACTGGATCTGAATGTAGATGAATTTGTGTAAGTCATCTCAGGGTCAGAAGGGCTGCTACTGATGCAACTGATCTGGGTTATGATGTCTGCTTCCTCTGCAGGTTATCAGCCTTCAGCTATGACAGCACAACTGCTGGTGTAATGAGTCATTAACCCAGCTCAGTCAGAAGTGATCCTGCTTCAAAGAACCTTGTACTAAAACTGTTTAAGCTAAGCCAAATCATTTGACAGATCTGGACTAACTAATGGCTACCTGAACAGTTGTGTTGGCTGCTCTAAGGGGGGGATAATCTCCAGTGGGTGTTGAGGGAGTAGGGAAGTGCAGCTGCTTCCTAGATCAGCTGCAGCATCATGGTACCATGAAACATACTCACTGTTTCCTTCTGTACAATGCAAAGAAAATGACCTGGTCTCAGGGTGTCACAGGGACTGGCTGGTTAGTATTTATACTGTTCATACATTGCTGCCCGAAGGCTATATTTATTCCAAACCAAATGTGTTGTCATTCCATACACCAGGCTGTTCTTGAAGTGAAGGGATAGCTCACATCCTGTAAGATGCACTGTCAAGACATTATGAAGAGGGAGTATTAGAAGCAACAAAGTATTTGTTGCTCTAGAATTGGGACAATCATTGAACTGCAGCGAGGGAAATTTGGAAGGTTTTTCAGCCTGTTTTAAAAATGAATGTACACATGACAAATGGTGACATTTATAAACTATTGGAGAGGGCCCTAAAATAAAAGAATGGTGGTTGAAAATATGAAGGAGAAGCCTGGAAGGAGATCAGGAGGAAAGATATTAATAGCAAACCCCTCCCTGAAATGCAGAGAATAAAAGAACTCGGAGAACATTCCTATTGGTGGATTTTTTTTGCTATGACCCTTCTCAGAACATTTCATTTAGTTCTGCTGGTTTACAAAACAGCAGGAAAAAGGGGCAAAGCTCTCTAGAGCAAAGCCTCACAGCTCAAGGTAAAGTCCCTCTGCCTGCAGGGGGGTTCCTTTGGGGCATACTCAGTTTTGAGCACTCCTTAGCTTTCTATCGAAAGCTAGTATGGGCTCAGCACGTTTCCTCCATGGCTCTGCAAGACTGTAAATACGGAGGCGAATCAGTGCTTGGGCAGCAACCTCCAAAGCAAGGCACAGAATGGTTCTGTTCTGAAGACATTATTATGGAGATCAATGGTTTCACCTTGCGCATCTGGCATAAATCTGTGGCCTGAATAAATACATCAGCCAGCAGTGTAGTACACAAGGAGCAAGTCTTGGGAGAAATTAATTGCATTCTCTACCTCCTTCTTCATCTTTAAGAAGAGTATTTACAAAATAATCATTATGAAGACTGTCAGTTTTATATACATAGATTTATATGTGTGTGTATACATGTAAATGCATTTTTATATATGTATATGTACGCATATATATATATATAAAACCCTGTTGGTTAGTGGTGCCTAGAAGAATACAATTCTTGAATGAGGAAGCAAAGGAAGACTGGTCAGAAGGGATACACAAGAAGATGAAATTCCTGTTTACCTTCATAAACAGAATTCATGGATGTTAGGTTGTGGGTTTTTTTACATGTAAGCCTTTGATTTGAGATCCACCAACATCCAGTAAACATTCAATAAACATTATTGGCAGAATAACTTTTCAGGAGGGAATTGCAAAAATTGCATTGACATCTAGGCATATACTTAGTATAATAATATTCTATTTTTTTTTATTTAAACAAAAGCATTTCAGATATAACTGAAAATCTTCAACTCTGTGATTAAAGAAGAGATGTCACTGACTCAGAGGTAGTCAGTATCTTCCTTTCTGCAACTGTAGTGCCCTATAGTAATGCAAACAAATACTGTACAGGTAGCATGTGCGAGCTTGAAAGGTGAAACCCAGGTCTTGAAAACCTGGGGGAATAGCTTTTGATTTTATTTCAGATAGCCCTGGCATCTTGGCTACACCTGGATTATTACATTCACTCTTCCTGCATTCTTACTGAGGTCTCTGTGAAATACATTTTTCACTTTCCCTTCTGAATAGCTGACACTATTGTGGTATCACAGTATGCTGCTAAACAGCTGATTCCTGCTACTCTGTAGGTGGCTGTATTTCTGATGAATCCCAAATAAATCTTCAGATAGAAAACATTGCGTAGTGTCAAATTATCATTATTATTACAGATCTGGAGATTCCATTAACAATATCATAAAATGTCACTAATATGGCTGAGATTCTTTAAGGTGTAAGTCCTTTGGCAAAGGGAAGTCACTCTCTGGTGTATGAACTGCCTGTGGAGAGAGAACCATACCCCACGGTATTTTGTTGTTCTCAAGTGAATCCTATTTCCTTTGAGATTTGAGTGTGGTTTAAATGGTGATTCTCTGTAGTTTCCAAGCCCTATAACAATTTCTTCTTCCATTTTATTTTAACAACTCTAATAAATCATAATCTGGTGTGACTGGGAAGCCTTATAGCTATGGGGTTTGTAAGCACCATAAAACTTTCTTCACTGCTGGTTAGCACAGATGGGAGCAGAAGCAATCCAGAGCATGTCAAGAATCTCTCTCTCTCTTGCATGGATAAGCTTAATAAGGCAAACTTGTTGTTGAGGGAAAGCACTGAACTGATTCCAGAAACAATTAGGAAATACAGCAAACAAATAAGCCTTGGTGATTTGAATGACTCCGGTGATCCACCTGATTCATATGCTAAACCCCATGTTTTCCTTAGTTACAGACTTGCTATTATCTCACTGAATTGGAGCAAAAGCTTTCAGAAAATCACGGCCCTGCCATTCACTCATTTTAAGAAGCATTGCAGTAGATGCTTATAACTACAGTAGGACTGTTAGAAGATGTGGGACAGCTTTATCAAAATGACTAGAGAGTTTGGAGGTCCAGATGTAGCAGTCCTAAAAGGAGCCTGGTTTTATCCATAAAGTGCCAAGTTCTCATCTTCTGAAAAGTAGCAATTTTAAAGGTGCATGCTGATACTGTGACTGGATTTTGGAAATCTTGGCCATGTGATTTTGGCTGTTAGCCAAATTAGCTACTAACTACGTTTTATTTTTCTCTAAAATAAGTTTTCCAAGCTCTTTATGGGTTATTCTTGTATGAGATATGATCAGTGCATCAGGCAGAAAAGGGAAATGTGGAGTCATCTTTGTTTTGTGATGATAGAAGTCACCCTCGCTGTATGTTTTGTTATTAGATCTTACCTGCAATTAATAAGAGATAATCTGATGAATTTATGCAGTTCGTTTTTGTTAAATACATATTGTATTAATATATATAAAACAAAGAAAAGGCAAGTGGGACTCCCTTTGTCTGGCCAACAGACTGTTCTGCTGCCAACTCTGTGAGCATTGCTTGAGTAACCAGAGACCTAAAATGATATTACATAGCCATAATTCAAGATTAATCTACTTTAAGGAAACAAGCCACTCGATTTTATGTTACAGCCAAAATAACCCCCAACCCTGCATTAAAAGGATATTAAGAGCCCTTGCAGTGAGAGAGTCCTGCAGAAAAAAATGGGAGATAATTATGTTAATTACATTATCTCTAAATGCTGTGCTGTAATACAAAAGGGAGCTAAATTAGAGTTGTTTGAAGCAAACTTAATCTGGTATTCCTGAATGGGAGTGATGGAGTTTATTATTTTAAAGTTGATTTTATCTGTGTGATTTCCTGGGCTGTTAAATAGGCCAACTGGGTCCGACTGGAAAAATCTTGTGTGAAACATCATATGGCTACTGCTTTACTTTCCCTGAAGAGCTGGTATCTTTAAATTCACCACAGTGACTTGGATTTTGCATTAATAGATTAATTAATAACAGAAGGTGCCATCCTGACATGTGAACCAGCACAGTACTGGAGTGAGATGTACTTTGCCACTGGATTTCACAGATGCTTGCTGAGAGCAGAGGAATTTTGACATGCAAGGAGCCTGAATTCCCCTCACGTTTCAAGATATGGTCACAGTCTTTTCCCCTGACTCTCGTTTCAGTCCCTTTCACTTCTCAACTCCCTGTTTTCTTCTTGGGTTAGTCCTGTCTCCCCCAAACATTTATTGCCTCTCACCCATTACCCCCTTCTTCCCTGCTCTGCTTTTTGGCCTTACATGGAGAATTTTCTCAAATTTAATCTCAGTTTCTCTCTTAACCTCATATCTCAGCTAATAAAGTTCATCCCCTAATTTCCCACCTGCTCTTTTCTTCCAGTCCTGCATTCCCTGGTCCCATTCTCCTTTCTGCCAGCTGTTATGCTGACACTTTCACCAGCTCTATGTCTCCTGGTCTGTACTGGTCGATGGTGCCCCTCTCTGCAAGGCAGGGCTCTTGCCTCCTGGATGCCCCACCTGTTTTTGTTGCCTGAGTGCTAGGAAGGAAATAACTGATGGTAGCCAAAGGAGAGAGGGAAACTTCACAAGACTGGATTTCAACTCGTATCTACAGGATCTGTGAAATGCTTGCCGACGTCTACTGGCTGTCTTTTTATTTCTATGACCTAATGTCAAACATTTAATGTTTCTGAAATCTAAACATTCTTCAGGAGAGGGTAAACACATGACCATGTTAAACTGCCGCTGGGGAGAAGACTTGGGTGGGATGCCTCCTCCGGCGCGGAGCTGTCATCTGGGCGCTAACCAGGAGGGGGGGGTGTTCTATGGGAGGACGGCCGGCCCAGGTAGAGTGGCTCAGCACAGCTGCGCTGCTTCGGTGTGCAACAGCGCGGGGGTGGGAAGTGGAGGGCAGAGTTGGTGGCCAGTCGAAGGGATCCTCAGTATGTACATCTCTTTATATAAGGTTTCAGCTTCTGGCTTAAAACTTGGGACTGATGGGCAATGAATAATTACGTCATTTTGTAGCTTTGCAAAAGCTTCTGCAAGAAGGACACTGTGTGAGACCTATAGTAGTTAATAATGTTGCAAGTACTAGGATTTCCCAAGGCTTGAGGGCTTCTTTCACCATTGCAATGTCTGTCATAGCGCTAAGCATGATGGAGAGACTTTCTGGAGAGCCACATCCATAGATGTGGGTTCAGTGAGTCAGTAAACTGCATTGCAATCCTCTTCCCCAGCTGAGAGGATCCAGAACTGCACCTTTCACGGTGTACTCTCAGCCTTGTCACATGCGTGGGCATCACGGATCGAACTGTCATTGAGCAACCTTGTGGTACAACCCTTAACCAGCTCAGCACTGGTGAGACTTAGCACCTGAGCTCAGCACAGGATGAGGTGAGGTGTGTTGGGGAGGCAGCCTGTCCTGGTGTAGGTTAGGTCCTGCCCTCGAGTTGTGATAAAATATGCATGAGAGTGCTTCTGTGAAGCATGGTGTGTCCAAGAGCGCACTCAGTGGAGACAGTGATTTCAAACCATTTGTGACAGGACCCAGAATGCAAAGTACTCCATTGGTCCTGGTACTTCTTTACCAATCAAATGCATTAAAGGCAGATATAACCCGATTACAAAGCAGATAACCCACAGTAACAATTCAGATGGCACATGGGATGAAAAAATAATGTAGCTAAAAAGTCATAAAAATGAATACTATTTGATTAGATCCAAACCAGTGGTATCAACTGATTTTGCTCATTTAACCTGTCTCCTGATCGCAGTACAGCCGTCATTTAGCTGCAGGGTGGATGTGTTCATACCGAACTATTAATCTGTTTCAAAATGCCATAACATTTCCATGAAGAACTTCCTAATTTTTTTTTCAGAAATTAAATGTCTGTTTAAAGTTCATTCCCTCCTGCTGCAACTAATTGAAATGAGATTTGGTTTATCTTTATGACATGAAAATGAGATTGAGTTTCATAATAATAACAATAATGATAACTCTATAGATTTTAGGACTAGTAGTTAATAATTATAGTAATATGTGGAGATTAGAAAAGAGTAATGCAGCATAAACAGTCCATTGTTATTTGTTCAGATGTGGGACTGGGTATCAGTTAATGCCATTTTTCTTTGTATCTATTTTCTGTTCTCATTGAATTTTAGTCAAGTGCATTAATTAATTTTGGCCCAGTATAGGATAGTTTAAGTAGCCTTTTTTTGAACTAGTGAACAATCTAACCCGTAAAATATGGATTTTAAAAAGGGAAAATTCTTGAAAAGCAAAAAGCTAAGGAATACAAACATTTGACAGCCATCTATCCTCCTCACCTCTCCTGGGGGGTATATGATCAGGAGTTGGCCCTGCGGGCGACTGTAGCAGCTTTTGCTGCAATGTGAAGGTGAACCTGAAGGTCCTTCATTCCCAGCTGATGTGCTGAAGTCAGGAAGGTACAGAAAGGATCTGTGCTCTGTGCAGAGGGTAGCCCAGTAACTTGCATGCTAGGGCAGAAATCCTGAGGGTGCTTCCTAGGTCTCTTTGAGGATGGGTTTTTAATCCAAAGTCTTTTAAATCACCTAGTGCCCAAACCTGTACAAAATGCTGTTAGAATGTGCTCCATTTAGAAATGTTGTGGGACTGGCTGTTGTGCCAAAACTCTCTGCTAGAAAAGAGCAGATTTTCTTTTAAAATGCTGACTATGTCTTTATGTATATATGTATATACATATCTACATATAGAATACTTATATGTATTTTAACAATTACTTGGAAATGTGTTTGTCATCTTTTGAACAATCCTAGGAGTTGTGTATCTGTTACGATTTTGGGGATTTCAAAGCTTGTGCTGCTTATGAAGAGGATAATGATTTAAGGAAGACAAGAGGAATATACCCCTGCAAAATGAAAGGGCGTATTCCAGAGGAGATCTGCATGTCCATTTTTTCTCATGGCAATTTTCTTTTTTTGTTTTACCTTCTTTGGATGTTTTTATTCACTGAAGCTGAAAGTCTTACAACCCTCCATATGTGGAAAAATATAACTGCCTCTGATTGTATTGCCTTTAACCATGCTGAGATTTACCTTACAATATAAATAACTACTGATTGCAATGGGCTTTTTGGGAAGTAGGGCAGTGTTTAATGTCAGTCCATGAGAATGTGGTCTTTAGTGCTTTGAATTGTAATGCCTTCTTTCTTATGATAGAAGTCAAAGAAAATAAATGTAAGGCATGCACTGTATGGGGACACAGATCTCTGGGCTTGCCTTGCAATACAACCATGAGCATACCAGTGAGATCAACAGGAGAGGTGAGGAGCTGGCAAACACAGCCCCTAGGTTTATGTTTGAAATGATTTATATTAGTCTGTAGAAGAGATGGGGAAAATCTGGGCAGTAGATTTGAGACTCTTTATGAAATTCAGATTTCTCAATCAAAACAGGGGAAAAAAAAATCTTAGGAATCTCTATCTATGGTAGGTACAGATCAGAACAGTGACCATAAAAGCTCTCAGCACACTTAGATTTAGGACCTTGCTACCTTGGGCACATACAGCAGTCCCTCGGTGTGCCTCAGAGGAGGAAAGCAGAGGCTGAAGGTTTCATCAGAATGGGAGAGGGCTGGCCAGGAGGGAAGCTGCCCATGTGGTGGGGGCTTGATGGTTTGGGGAAGAAGGGAATTGTTGTTATTGGAAGTAGGGTCTCCAAGGGGGACTCAGCTGAGCCCTTTGGGGAGGGAATGGAAGGAATTAGTTGACACAAAGGACAATTGGCTGTAATGGCTCTTTCAGATGGTTATGTTTTATTGTGTAAATGTATGTTTATAGGCTTTTTTAAAATGCAGATTAAACACCTAGCACTGCATTTAGACTTTTGGAAGAAAGCATGTCATTAACTCAACAAACCACTGCCCCTTCTTTTAAGCTGGTATGTTCCTGCATGCTAAAATGTGTTTGGGCAATGTTTAATGTGTGTATTGCATAATGAAAGTAGTCAGTGGTGTTGCTGGAGAGCTGAGGCATCAGAGGAGATAACAGCCATAAACAGCATCTGTGAAGTGTCTTTGAGGACACAGACCTAAAGATTGCCCTTATTATTGTGCACGTGGTCATAAGATGGAAATGAATGCACTGCGTTTGAGTTGGAAGCCAATTTACTGTTTAATTGTAAGTGCTGCCGTATGAAGTACAGTTAAGACTTTGTGCAAGTTCACTGAATTTAGTGGGACCAAGTAACTTCAGCAGGATAAGGTTTTGTCTGAGAGAGTCTTTCACACATGCTGTTGTGCTTCCAGAGCTGTAATTTCCTCTTGCTTTTACTGCTCACTCATGGCAGGTTCAGTGAGGAAAAACATAGGCCTCTGTTTTTTTATTACCCCTATGAGTAGCTTTTAGTATGGACAGGTTGGCTTGAATCATCTCTCATGATGGTACAAATTAGAAATAACTCCACTGAAGTGTTCGGGCGGACAGAGACTTCACACTGGTATCAGTTGGGGGAAAAGCAGGCCTGCTGTTTGCCCAATATTATCCTTCAGAACAGAAATTAGTTATGAGCAGGAGTTAAAAGAGGTTTTAAAGTAAGGAAATAGATACTTTGTTCTTTGGGACTTAGTTTCTAACTAATGAAGAAGATTCTAGCTGTCCTGTTATGGTAGACTGAAGAATCAGGTCCAAATATTCCTCTTAAAACTCCCCAGTTTAGGGGAATGAGCAATGCTGTGCGGCCTTCACATCATTGCACATGTTGTGTCAGCACTACTGCCTGGAGGGTTCTCTTCTCAAGAGGGATTGTGCTCAGTACCTTTCTGAATACTTAAAAATATTTTTTTCTCTCTTCAAACCTTTCAACACCATCATCACAGGAAATTCTGCAAAAGATGAGATTAAAACAAGCTTTGAAATTTTTGGATGATCAGGATGGCTTCTGTGGGAGCACATGGGGATCACCCTGTCCCTTCAGAGCAGCCTGTCTGCCTTGGCAGCACTCTTGCTCGAACCCAGGTCTCTTGCATGAAGCGAGAGCACAATCAATAGGCCAGAAGGGTGACCCCAGAATAAATTTTCCAAGACATGTTCTTAACTGTCTTCACAATAGGAGATGTAATGACAGCGCTGACAAGGAATGGCACTGAAAGACTTCTGTAATAGGGCTGGTCAATTTTTTTCTGTGTTTAAAGGAAAATTAGGTTTTCTACTACGAATATTTTTCATGACAGGTGCCCACTTTCCTCCAAGCATGACAGTGTCTTGTTAAAAAACAACACTTCCAAACTGATGCATTTAATTTGAAAATGAATGTTTTTCATTTTTTGTTACCTGACAAGAAGCAGGAATTTTGCCAGGAAAACACTGATGTAGGTGCAAAAAAAAGACATCATTTTCTTAGGAACAGAATTACTGTTTTCCGTTTCATTCTGCCTTGTACCTACACCTGTGGACAACTACTTAGATCATGAGCATCAGTGATAGCAGTTTTAAAATTATGCCACATTTTAGGGAGGCTGTATGTAAAAAATATATTATTAAGCCCAGCTAGCGCACATGGGAGTTCCTAGGACATAATCAGAGAAAGTGACAGAACCAAAACCTAAAATTCCTAATGCAAATTAAAATTCTGTCAAGAATCATGGCAAATTAGCCCACTCTGAGCTCCATGATCTCATGGGGGTTCTGGGGTGCTCGATGCATCAAGTTAACATTTAGGATGTCTATGACTGTAGGACACTCATGCACTCTGTTATGGAGATAAAAGCAGAGTCCAGAATACGACCAGTTCCATCCCCACTGGTTTAAGTACATATTTGTCCCTGTTTTATTTAGGAGCTGCTTCAGGTATATTGGGGTATTGGTCACATATGTATTCATTCATGGCACAGGAGGTGTGAATGAAGCCTGAAGGATGGCCTGAAGAGAGTGCTTGGTAAGATAGTGTATGATGTCGCTTCCGACATTGTATTTCTTGGCTTGCATCATCCTGAGCTACTCTAGCTGTAGGTGCATAGTTATCTATTTCTAGTGTCTTCTGAAAAGAGAAAAGTAGCCAAGTAAGGAATAAATCTAGCTGTAAGAATCCTATCTGTCCTTCATAGGTGGTGCAGGCATGTGGTTGTTTGGCCTACAGCACATTTGGTATTGACAAAAATGTTTGTTGAAACATGCTAGACTCAAACTACATGGTAAATCTTTCAAATAATGTTGAAACACGGAAAGTGTTAATCTTCATTATCCAAGGAGGCTGGCTTGTTCATGTAGCATGGTCTCTTCTATCACGTTTTTAATAGGTTTAGACACGTTAAAGCTGTAGGAGCTTACGCAAAGAAAGAAATCTCTTTAATGGCATTGCAAATGTTCACCCAGTAAACCAGTACATTTGGCACCTATTTAATAACCCTTTGAGCAACATTCCCTGGAATCACTTGGAATTTCCTAAAGGACAAAAATCTTATTATACTATTAACTTTTTAGTGTTGAGGCCCCCATATTTACTGAGGTAAACATGTATTCTTTTAATGCATAGTTGAATTATCGTAGAGGATGACACCTCAGATAGTTCATCAGATTTTAATTTCTCTTGTTATGCTTCACAGAAAAGGAGATTTTTTTTTCCTAGTGAACTGAGTGCAAGCAAAACGATACTTTGATTTCTTAGAACTACTTCAGGAGGCATTGTAGCGTCAGTTAAACGTATAAGGTAGCCCTTGGGGATGAATACAACGCTTATTTCTACCCAGTAAACCATGTCCTGGTTGGTAGCAACTACTGCTAAATGACTGACAAGGAGAAGCTTTTGATGTGTCAGCCGAAGTAGTCTTGGTCGGCTTATTGTTTTGCTATCTGTGCAACACTCTCCTCCACAGTATGGGGTGATGTCCAGAGGAGTCGCAGCGTCCACACCAAACCCCTTGCTATGGCAGCAGCCACTTCAAACATAGTTTCATGAATAGGAGCTCATTTGACCCTTGACCACAACCAGCCTCTAAATTGGCAGACAGAGAATCAGAGTAATTTGTATCATTTCAATTAGTTACTAGCTGCATAACAGGGAGGTCATGACTTTTTTGGGATGATTATTGCCCATGGCAACCAAACTTCAATGTACCATCAGTTTCCAAATACTTTCACTTAATAAATGTAAGTTCATAAACAAGGCCCAATTGTTGGGGACACAACAAAGCTAATTATCTGTGCTGCTACCAAGTGAGCGGAAGATGACATAACTTTGTCGGCAAAATCCTTTTTATTAGCAACAAAAAAAAGTCACTGATAAATGGCTTTAATAATGTTGGCTGAATGAACAGTATTGATCTTTGACTATGTAAAATGGGGAGGAAAGGCAAGTTTATATAAGAGCACTGTTGTTGTACTATTGAGAGCAGGCCGGTTTTGTTTCACAGTTTGTTCTATGCACCAAAATTCTGAAATTCTAAAATCAATGTTGCCATTGTTGGGCCAAAACAGCACACCCTTACCACAGACAATGCAAAGAATTTCAAAATATAGATAGCTCCCTGATACATACAGATCGGATTGTAAGAAACATTGGGTTGTTTTTCCTTCTCGAAGAAAGGGCAGCTTGTTCCAGGGTGTAGACAATGGTGTGTCTACATGCCTGTGAAACTTCATGAACCCAGTGCAATAATTCAAGCCTTTGATTTGAAAAATGTTTTGTATGTCTTCCTCCACATCTGCAAATACCTCCACTTTCCCTTGATGCCAGCCAAGAGTTGTTAGCAGGCGAAATGTTTTCCACTTGAGGAAGAAAAAAAAAAGTTAGGCACGTACATAAGTTTTGCTATTTGGCTTTTGTTTTTTGAATTAAAATAAAGGTTTCCTTCTTTCATGTCACAATCTATTAGCCACTGGGATACCTGGTATCACAGTTCTTTCCCCTTCACCCCTGCATTTGTAGCAGATTTGACGGTGTGTGGAAACCAACACAGGCACTGCGCTGTGACTGCGTCACCTGCAATCAGCCGGAGATGCTGCTAAGATTAATCATGACAGTAGGCAATATTTCCAACATTATTAGAAGAGAAACCTAATATTTTGGGACATCAGGGATCTCTGAGCTGTTGTCCATCAAACTGAGAACCTTCATTTTCTGCTCCTTGGATGGGTAACCTTAAATTTTAACCATTTCACAGACAGAAGATTCATACACACAAACACACAGGCACACTCAATGTACTGTGCCAGATGCATGAAGATAATCTGGAGTGTTCTTTGTAGTTGCTGTCAGATAGTTGTACAAATAGGGACATAGTGGTCAGACCAAGTCTCTGTCTCCTCTTTAGGTTTTAGTGAGCCACAGTTTACTGCCTTAACTCCTCACCCTTTTGATAATTTGTTTATAAATCTGTGGGCATTTGCAAGACATGAAGCCATATACTGGTGTTTAGCCAACATCTGTCCATTCTACTGCACAGACTGCGAAGGGGAATTCATTTACCTTGCTGATGGTCTCTCAAGTACAATTTTAATGAATCATATTTAAAGTATGCTTGAATTTTGAGGCCGTAGATTGTACAGAGAAGCCACTATCATGTTTAATGAGTCTAGTTGAGCTGTTTAGACTGCATCATTTTTGAAGGATAGAGTTAATGCAGCTTTTGTCTGAAACTGAAGTAGTGCAATATCCATGTTAATGGGCTGGGAATTTTCACTTTTTTTTTGCAGCTGTTGGTTGTAGGTCAGTGACATAAATTTTATTTAAGGCTTCATCCTGCAAAACTTTATTATGGATGGTAGAGATTATTGTCGGTGGTGCTGGGCACAGCAGTAAGTGCAACCTTTCATGCTAAGGACTTGCAGGGTCAAGCTGTGCTCTATTTGCAGGAGTAAGCAGTGCCTCAGGTTAAAAGATATGGGGGATCTGGCTCTTACACTTAAGGAAAATCACTAAGATTATGTACGGCATTAAGCACATTTAGTCCCTCATGAATGCAGTGGGGGTTGAAGGTACTCAGCACCTTCTGGGATTTGGCCAGAATAATTGTTTTCAAATGGGCCTGCAATATTTGTTTTTATTTTTAAAACAACTGGAGTCCTTACTCAGGAGGGAGGGCTGACATTGTTATGAAAAAAAAAAATCAGGGATTTTGTCCTCACTCAGCAGAGAGCCTGAACAATTGCCTTTTGATTTATAAAGAAAGCTCAGTGCACAAGTGATCTGGACACTCCAGATTTGAGATGGATTTGTGTGTTTACTTTCAAGCCGTGTCTCAGAAGTTAGCGAGAAAGGCTCTTTTTCACAACCACCACTGCACCTTTGACAGAACAGCTCTGCAGAGTGTTTTGGGACCTCCTCATTACATTTCAAGGTGTTGCTCTGAGCTCACACACAAAGGTGAAGGTGTTTCCGGAATAAACCATATATTGGGTAAGGTGCTGTGAAGATACAGAACTAACAATTTCCTTCTATTCTCATTTGAAACATCATCCTGAGAGAGACTGCACTTCTTTGCTCTCCACAGCCTCAGTAAGTCAAGTGTTGATACATTGGCATACATGCCATTTTCTTCACAGTTATATGCCATTTTCTTCATATTTGGCCCATTATGGAGTTCAGCACCCCTGCAAGAACTGCATGTACGTTTCTAGTCATGATAGTCAAAGAAACAATGCGCCTCATCTGGGATGAAGCCCATAATATTCTCCTAGCATCCACGTTTAGTGACATTATACAAAGTCATTAACAAACCCCGTAAAGCAAAATGACTGTTGAGACAGCAAATAAAATCCAATTGCTTGTGTTCCATAATACCTTCCAAGTAAACCAACAACTCCTTCCCATACCCTTTCTTCCCCCCTCCCCTCCATGATGCATTTCTGAATATTTCTAGAACCTTTTCACACTCCTTTGGCAGCTGATCCTATCCCACCTTATCCATCATCATTGCTGCCTTGAGAGCCGATTCATTTATCTCATTGCTTTAACGCTGTCACCTAGAGCTTTGGATACATAGACCCAATTTCTTGGATTTGGTCTTTCATGTGGCCTCTTCCCTGCTGGCATCCACTCAATCATTCCCTCTGCCAGCTGATCTTCTAAGCTCCTCATATGTCATACACTCCTCAACCACCTGGTGGTTGCACACAGTATCTACTTTTAGATCTTTCTTTCCCCCCGCATTCCTTATTTACTGTCATACAATGCGGGATCCATCTTTTTGTGTCTTTGCATCTTTACAAGGCTGCTTTTTCTTAATTACAGACAGGGCACAGCAATGCAGACAAATGACAGTTTTGTGTCCTTTCTTCTTTATGTTCAGAATACTTTTTTCCCTCTGGAAAACAATTTCTGGTGTTGATGAAATTCAGTTTTATTCTACACCTCCTTTTCCTCCTTATTTCTGTCTTGCTGTCTTGCCTCTAAATAAGTTACTTACACTTAAAAATAATATATGTTCTCTCTTCCCTGCCATTGCCACCAGATCTCCCCTGCCAGTATACACCAGGATGTTATCTTGTAATCACCCTTGTTTTTCACATGCTACAAACTCTGACTTTGTTAGATGAGACCCTGCCATTCAAAGTTCCTTTCTTTTCATCTGCTCGCCTTTCCACCAGCCCGAACACAATTAATATTCTTTGCTGCAGGTAGCATCTTCTGCATATTCCAGCACCTTTTGCTCTCTGAACATAATTCTTATATAACTCTTGATATGATAAGTCATACTGGCCAGAGTTAACCTTATTACTAGAGATGTACTGAGCAATCTTGCAGTCATGAGATACTAGGGATATTTCAGTAATGGGAAATCTGCTTCCCATACAAGATTGATTTTACTTATGACCTTTAGCTGGAATGATACCTGTAAATTCTTATCTGCATTAATTTCTTGTTTTCTCTTGTCACATGCTGTCAGTATATGTGTATCTTGCAGATATGAAGTATTAAGATCTGGCCATGTAACACACTCTCTGTGAGGACCTGAAGTTACTGAAATAAAATCAGCTTTATTGGTCTAAAGTATCTGGACTTCTGTACTGCCTTTAGGACACAGCCGTTAGGAAAGATACAAATCCTAATACTGACTTTTCTGAGACTGAGAATTATTTCAGTGCATCTACTTAATATTTTCTTAATGTGAGTTAGTAAGTGATACCTGTTCACAATGCTCAGTTTGCTAAAATCAGGGTTTGAATAAATGAGATTATATTCTAAGATAAAAAATAGGGTTTAATTTTGTAACATCATCTTTTCTTCCAACATGCTTCTTGTGGCGTTGCAGTCACACAGAGTGTTTGGGATTCTGTTTTTCTCCTTCTGACATAGTTTGTTGCCATTGTTGATAAATTTGAGTTCATCAAATTGTAAAAATGAGTCGTGAATTAAGGTTGAATATTTCCCTTAAAGATGGATTACAGCTCGCACAGTAAGGTATGCTTCTTAGAGAAATGAGTGTGGAGGTCCTGTGGCCATTGTTATGCAAGAGAACAGTCCCCTTTGACCTTAAAATATATGTGTGTGTATAGATGAGAGGACCCTTACTGTGTCTTAGAGAATCTTTTCACCATTAATTAATTTTGGAGACCTTATGTGGAAATCAGCTTCCTGTTGCTTTTTACTCTTTGCTGTGGACAATATTTGTATGATAATTCCTTAAACAAATTAACTTATTTAAACTTCTACTCCTTTATAGACTGTGTACATTTGAGAGTCTTGCTGTCTATAAATAAGAGATGAAATCCATTGCAGATCATTTAGTAAAACAGTCATCCCATTTCCTTATTGCTGAAATGGTTGCAAAGGAATCTTCCCATTAGGTAAGATGAAAGTTGCCATTGACGAAGAAATCTGTGCCTTCCGTCCTTTAAACTCTATGCTGATCACAAGACCCATTAAGTATTTTCTTACTTCTTTTTGCAATATTCAAGTTGCTCTTGAATATTCTGAATTCAGTTCTGGTATTGGGAACAAGTTAGGTCAAAGGAAAAATATGAATGAAATATCCCGGATGACTCTCCAGTCAATTTAACAACAGCACTTCTGGAAGGAGGGATTAGCTTCTCAGTTCAGATGGCACAGCACTGAATTCAAACTGCCAGTTGCATTAGTCAAATCGTGTTGTACACGTGGTTCCTAACATGTATAAGGCAACCTCTGCCATGACTGTGTTCAGTTTTCCACACAAGATCTCCAGCCAGATTACAGAAACACTCCTGTGCATTGTGAAGGAGGACAGAATTCTTCTTCATATCAATATGAGTAAGTAGTACATTTCTTAGACCGGAGCTGTGAAGCTTGATGGGACTTTACATTTTTATTTTTATACCAGTCTCCTTTTCCAGTGCAGAACAGGTCAGGGACCATTCTTTATAATGCAGCTGAGAGCTTTCTCTTGCATCATGCTGACGAAGAATACCTAAGTAATAGTGTGGGCAGGCTGTAGTAAAAATGTTTTCTCAGTGTGTAAGATTGGTCAAAAAAAAAATTGAGAAAGGAATGGAGAATCATCCTCAACATTATATCAATGTTAGGTCCTATTCCTGTCTTTGGCCTTCTGATCAGTTCTAGTTGCTGTGTTTTGAAAAAGATGTAGCAGAAATACCAAAGATCTCCAAAAGACCAATAAATATTGTTGGAAGCTTGAAAAGCTTCTATACTATAGGAGCCAAAATGTTGTTTCTGTTCTTGGTTGAACAAGAAGGTTGATGTTATTTGTTGCATGTCATGTGTACGGTAGAAAAAAATGGTTGGTTTTAACTTTTGTCCCAGAACCCAAGCAAGGGAACCACTGCACGAACGTAACACTACTAAAAGCAAAAAGCATTTTGAAAATACTGAAATACTGAAAATATATTGGGTTATGGGTCACTATCCAGTGAGGCAGAAACAGAGAAACAGAAAAGATTAGGCCATGGTATGAAGAATAACAACATCTGCAGATACAGTAGGCAAGAAAGAAACATATAAGCCCTCTTTATTTGAGAATAAAATCACCCGGTATCAGGAATTTCCCCAATGGGTATCTTATTACATAGCTGTCTCTTACAGGGATTTTATATTTATTACTAGATGGACCATTGGTCCGATTTAGTATTGAAACTCCTCTCTTTCTTCCATTGTTTTCTCTTAGGGATACTTCCCATCAAAGTCTGCAATGTCATTTGAGTTAATTCATTAATTTTCATTGGCTTCTTCACTGTCTTAACCTGGGTGCACTGACAAATCAGTTAAGGTATCTTAAAACAGTCGAACCTATTCTGGATCCCCACTGAAGGCTGTTTGTCAGTGGATCCACCTGCAAACTGCTGCCTGATCATCTGGGTTGAGGAGTCAAAGATGGCCATGTAGGAGATGTAACTTCAGTCACCCTTGTGCTGAGGTGACTGCAGAAGCTTTACTGCATTCCCCTCCTGATGCAGTTCAGTTTTAATCGTGTTCTGTTTATTTCTCCAGTACTCTGCAAAGAATTTAGCTCCTACTTTTCTGTTTATCCTTTAATAAGGTCAATAGGAGAATTTTCATTATCTCTTTCATTCTCTTATCTGCTTCATTTCTTTCTCCTAATTTCACCAGCTCTATGAAATCCATTTTACTACTGACTGGTTTTTAACAGATCACAGAGTGAATATCACAAACATTTTGTCCTGGGAAACCTATTTGGGCCCAGCATGAACTTCCCAAATGACACCAAAATACATGACTTTGCCCTTAGGTATCTCATTTTATTTAACTTTTGAAATTCTGCATTATATGCAGTTGACATACTGACTTAGTGTGGGGCAACAGGTAATACAGAAAAGTTACAGTAAAGATAAATTATTGTCCCCTGATCTAGTGACAAAATTCCTGTCATATTTTTTCCTAAGTTTGTGAAATACAGCTTTATAATTTCATGTTAACAAAATCATGAGAAGGGAAAGTAAAAAGTAGAAGCTGAAAGAAAAGGAGGTAGAGACTGAAGTGTGGAACTGGAAGAATGAAGCTTATTATGGCCAAAAGGGAATATGAGAACATCATTACCTAAACCCAGCTCTTTGTGTGCCAGAGGAGGAAGGGTGAATGCCATAAATTTTTCCTCTAGCTTTTCTACCTGCCTGTCTTCTACCTTGCCTGGTGTGGTCCCCTGCAAGCAATGACAGGTCTCTTCTATGATATGTCTTTAATCATCAGGGATTGCTTTCCCTCTTCTTAGGCAGACAGTCTTACTTATTGTTTGTTTCTTACTGTGTTTCTCCTGGGCCTAGTCTAGTCTTCTTGCCTCTCTGGAGTTTTAGGAACAGTAAAAGTGGCCAGTGCAAGCTTTTGTCAACTCCAGGTCTTCCTTAGTCTCATGAATTTTCTCCCAAGTCCTTGAGTGCCCTGTGATAGACAGATTCAGGGCTTCGGTGTAGTGGAAAGCATCTTCCTGAACTGCTCAGAACGTGGGAAGGGACTCAGTTTTTTTAATGTCTCTAATCTATTCTCTCTTGCTCTCAATTGTGACTACTCCTATGCATCCTTTCATCAGACAGCCAGCGTGTGATGTCATGAGAACATGCGGATTTGAAGTGTTGACCCCCAAAGCATAAATCTTATTGGTGTCACAGCACAACCATGAGTAAGGAGCTGAAGGGTAAGGCTCAGGTCATGTAGCCAGGTCACATAGCCACGGGCTACGAAGAAAGGTCTCACCCTTAGATACTATTTGCTTACCCAGCTACAGTGAAGCTATAGAAAACACAGGTGCAGGCAGTTGCATACTAACGCAAAGCTCCCATGTCAAAATGTGATAATTATGCCTTAAGAGTTTATCTCCGATTGGCTGGCAAAGACACAGGCTCCCAGAAAGTACCATCAGAGGGTAATTTGGGAAAGCATGGAAGATTGCAGCACTCTTGGGGCTTCTGTGGCATTCTTAGCCAGGAGAGAAGCTTCCACCTGCAACCCAGTCTCTCCTCCGAATTGCCCCATTAGTTGGAGTGCAGATCCTATCTTGGGTTGAATTGGTTTGTGTATTGAGTAAAGTCAGGACAAGAGTGGCACCCACACCATACCCTAACCTAACAGTGTAGTGAAAACAAGGCCACAGCTTTTCTTAAATGGTTTTCAGTTAATAAAGGAAACTGAAACACTGAGTAGTCCAGCATATCCAAGGAAAATGTAAGTACAAACACCTCCAGTTCCAGTATCAGATCTACAGGCAGTTTCAGACTTACTAATAATATTCCTTGGTGGGAAGATGACAATATATGTGGCATTACCTCCTGCATAGTATGTCCTCTCCTCTTTCTTTTCCTGTTCTTGGAGTCTCTAGCTTGTGCACTTGCCATCCCTCAGCCTTAAGCTAGCTTTCATATTCTTGGATTTACAAAGAACCTGACTGCATGTTTTCAATACCATTTTATCACCTTTTTACTAGCCAATATTTGAGTGGAAGAAAGGAAAATACCAAAACAATAGGGAAAGAATTACTCTGAGCAATTTTTTTTTTTGTATCTCTCTGAATGTTTTAGGCTTTCTTCACACTGCTTTTGCTTAATCACTCCCGCCAGCTTCATTTGGAGCCTACAAGATGATGGTCAGATCCAATTTAACATCTCTGGAAGACTCTCTGTTTTGTACAGTGATACTAGGAATTCCTCCTTACTTTCACACAACCAGTTAGAGCCTTCATTTAGTGAAAAGTGGAGGAGCTTGTATGGCTTCTTCTGCCATCAAACGTGTAATTCACAGAGGTGCAGGACTGTGGTTGCCCAGGTGCTGCAGGCTACGCCACCCCAGTACTGCGATTAATAGTTTGCTGCTCTTGCAGCAAAATTGTGGCTCTGGGCTTTGTTCTATTTTTACACTCATCCTATATGCATCTGTTCTCACTTTATTCTACATCCTGTTGCCATCCTCCTGCTCATCTGTCTCTGCCATCTTTAGACATCTTCCACTATCAGGTTGACACCACTGTAAATTCAGTGCCATCAAAGGAATTACTTCTGAGTTATGTCAGTAAGTAAAGACTTTAGGCCTTTGTTTTTTGTCTCACACCCACCCTTCTTTTCTTGCCATGTGCAATTGGTCCTTCTCTCAAGTTTGGACATACACTGGTCATCGAAATTCTTTACCATCAAATGCCACTGTGAAGTCATTAATGCCCTTATTACTCTCTTTCTGGGCATTCTTAACCAAGTGTCAGCGCAGTATGGGATTGCGAGTGTGATCTGAGGAGGAACATGTCTGTGATCTGCCCCTCAGGCCGATGTGAATGCTGATGGCATGCTACATAGCTCCCCTTGCCTAAAAGGAAGAAGGTCTTTTGTTTGAGGCAATGCTGTGATAGACCAAAATAATACAGCGAGTTCTGGGCTCTGTCAGTCTGTAACATGTGCTATGTTCCATATTACCAGGTTTCTGGATGGTGTGATATTGTCAGCCATACTAGACAGCACAGGTTACCACTGGAAACAGTTCAAAATTTAAGGGGTCTCAACTTATTTTAAGAGAGATGTGGGCTGTTACGACCCCCGGTCAGTGGAAAAGCCAAGAGTATTTTGGTTCACAGAGTTCTAAATAATTTCTGAAATGGAATTTAAGGTGCATTTTCAAAAGCCCAAGGTGCCTTCATAAGTCACAGACACTTTTGAAATTTCAAGCTTAGATTTGTAATACCTGAATATTTATACTGGATTAGTGAAAATCTCTTGCATAAGAATTACAGAAGAAAAGTGAGATTTCAGTTGTTTTCAGGACCAGGCTCAGAGGTGCCAAACCTGCAAAGTCTCTAGTTGTGGAGTGCTCTATTACAAGCGCTGGCTTTTACCTGAGACTACATGCTACCTGGTCTGACCCTGGCCATCAGACGACTGAAGAAAATGGTATTGCTCCCATGAAATTCAGGGGGGCAGGGTCAGGCCTCAGTCCATTCTGTCATTCTTGTTCTAACATATATTGGCCTTGTGTAAAACTCTGGTAAAATAATAAAAATGTTCTACTTACATAAATGCTTGATAAATCAGTGGCTCTTAAAGTGATATTTCCTTGTTCCCGCTATGAGTTTATGATGTAGTCTCATGAAAAAAGAAGAAACAGAATATAAAATGTGAAAACGCAGTCTGAAGAAGGTCCAATCTGTCATCACAGGATACACTAAAATTTCCTTAACTCTTGCCACGATCACAAAATCCACTCTCTAAAATTCTGACATTTTCTCTCTAACAGAAAACAAAGGAGAGCAATATGCACAAAAAGGCAGTAGGAAGCCTGAAGCTATTAGCATGTCATTGTCAAAGGCAGAAATAAAAAACACAAAAGTTAAAGGATTCTGGAATATAGCAGAAATCTCCAGACATGAGTCAGACACTAAAAATGCCCAAACTCATTTAAAAAGCTCTTTGTCACAGTCCAAAAAAACAACATTTTCAGTGTTTTTCCTTTTACTTTACATCCCGCTATTGCAAGTACATGGCTAATTATGATCTGAATGATATCTATTATTCCTGTGTCCTTCTAGATCAAGCCGGATGTGTTCCAAATATGGCCGCAAACATATTACAGTGTCCAGTAAAATCAAAAGAATAAGATAATTCTGTTTTAAGGGTTAATGGTATTCACTCCCACTCAGTTTGACTCACTGGACAAAAGCTCCAGTGTGCCTATTCTAGGCAGCTGTGCTGAACAGTAAAGATTTGGAGTCCTTTGTAGGCTGGAGTAAAAGAAAGTCTTTGTAAACTTTTTATTTAGTATATTCTACCAAACACCCATGTGTAACAGTTAAAACATTTGGAGTTGCAACAGGCTAAGGAAAGTTTGCACAGATAAACAGAGTTATTCTAAATTTTGTGCCTACTAAGGTCTGAATCACAAAGTCTCATTGCATTTCATTTAAAATGTATGTGCAAGAAATCATTTTTCTTACCAGGGCCATTGTGTTCTTTGGGCTTTGCTTAATCACGTTAAAAATGTTAATCCAAAATAGCAAAATTATGTACGGTTTGAATCACCACATGTTTACAGTAATTTATGAGCGATCATGCTTCAAAAGAGCATTGTTTTTATGCTGGTGTAATTCTTTTTACATCGGTGATGTTGTTCTTGGTTTATACTGATAAAGAGTCAGTCCCAAAGCAACTAAAAAGCAAATCCATGCATATTCTTTCATCATCTGAATATATCCCTTTGAAACAAAGGTAGCTTTTGCAATATTCTCTCAGCCTTTGCATGCTTCAGCACTTCCCCGAAATCCTAGCTGGGAAGGCACTGAAGTCCTTAAATACAGAGACAGCGCAGCAGAACTGTGAGGAGTCTGGCTCACTGGGTTCCTCCTTGGGGCGAAGCCATATTAGTACAGGGGTTCATAACCCCCTAGATTAATTCAGGGTTTGCTTCCTCCACCATAATCTAATGTATCTAGAGCCAGGACCATGGCCATGTTGTAAGGCCAAAAAGAAAAAAAATATGGCTATTTTTATCACCGAGACAACGGTCATAAACAAATGGGGGAGACAGAAAGCAATGGGGGGCACCAGCAAAGGGCGTTTCAGCCCACCATAACCTTTACCTCCTTCAAAGATCTTGCAGATGTCTCTGCTCTGAATATGTGCAGCTGAGGCTGGCTGAGATGGCTGAGACTGTGTCAGGTGTTAAGTCAATCTCTTCATTTCTCTATCCAGTTACTCAGTATTTCACAGCCCATTTTATGAGGCGTAGTATTACTTCTATTGCAAAATGTTTCCTTTTCCAGCAGCTCTGTGTTGTGTTGAGTACCGATTGGTGGCTTTTTCTGTCCCAGGGCAGGCTGCATTTCACTGGGATCCTATGTTTATTTCCCAGTTTTGAAAGCATCCTGTGGAGTAAAGATATCACAGAATTGGTTTTCCCAGGAATGAAAAACAGTGAGGAAATTACCCATGTTTGGGGTTGATGACCAAATCCTGAAGATCTTACTCAGTTTTCAGCCACTAAAATTCCTATTAACTTCAACAGGAGTTTATTTCATTAGGACTGTCAAAATTTTGTTCAGAATTCACGATTCAGGCCATAACTGAAGTAGGTGCTTAAGCACATGCATATATCCCATTAAGGTTAGGGACTCAGGAATAATGTAGATACTTTGCTTTGACTTAAATAGGTGCTTGACTTAAAGTGCATCCCTGAATACCACAACCTGTTGTTTTTGGTTTTGGTGCCTGGCATTTCTCAAGTGCATCAAAAATGAAACGTTGATACAACACTTAAACCTGAGGTTTTGAAGTAAAGCTGTGTTTTTGACTAGCTGCCAAAATATTTGCTAAGTTCTGAAGAAAAAAATCTACTATTTTCTCTAAATATTGAATAATCTCCATGTTATTAAAGATTTTCCTACTTTCACTGATGCATAGATCTTGCTTCTTCCAGATATTTCAGCCAATATATAATGTCATTCTTCACTGTGTTTATTAAGAGCAAAAAGATGAAGCCCCCTCCTTAAAACACATATTAAAAGTATATGTGATGTTATTCTAGTTGCAGTTGTCTCAGAGGAAGGGTTGTGCTTCCTTTTCAAACTGATTTTGATGTACAGATTTGCCAAACTATTTGAAAGCCGCAGACACTTTAGCATTCATGACACTATTATTCACTACCATAAATCTAGATCAGATATGTGCTGTCTGAATTGATAGTGGGTATTCTGTCTGAGAAAAATGTGTTCCCCTTTAACTTTTAGCAGTGACATTGCTTATGTTACATCACTTTTCATGTTACTATGCATCATATTGGTCAAAGATGTCATTATTTATAGCACAGAGATTGTGTCACTATAATTAAGGTTGTGTTAGGGTTTATATTACCTTATAAAAGCTCTATTTTCAGGAGCTTGTAACTCCATTACCAAATTCATTTTGGCTGTGAAGCTTTCAGTGGGGGAGTATAAGAAATGAAACACACTTTTGCCGTCTAAGTGGGTGATGGCCTCTTAACTTCCAGTTTGGTATCTGCTAGGCCAAATCCAGATTTGGTTCAAGTGGGTACACCTCTTCTGTGACAATGAATTTCTTTGGGTTTTGTAGTTTGATTGTCTCACTATAGGGTCATAAAAAGTTCTTTCTAAACATAAACACTAACACTGTAAGTCTGTGGACAGACTCTGAGCCAGTGTAAGTCAAGGCAACTGCTCTGAAGTACACAGAACTACTCAAATGCACACCAAGGAACGCTGTGAACCCACTGCTTGATTCTTGGTTGGGTTTTTTTTTGTAATAAGATGTAACTACAGTTTATTTAGTGCAACTCTCAAGTTTGAAGTGATTCATCACAAAAAGGACATACTTAAAGTCATAAATGTGTTGACTAAAAAGCTGGGATATTTTCTTTATAGACTAAGTGTAGAGCCAATGTTTGAGTAATCCCTTTTATTGGACTAACTGTACGCTATTGACAAACTACCTCTCTGGGTATAGGAATCCATTCTTTAGAGTCAACCCCTTCCTGACCTGCAGGGAGTTTTGTATATCCCTAAAGCACCACTGTCAATATTGCTGCATTAGTCCAATAAAAGGGATTAGTTGAAACTTGACTCTAAATTTTGTCTCACTAGTAAAGGCAAGTAATTAAAAATATTGAGTTGTGTAACAAGACACACTGTGTATCATGATGCGCTAATAACCAAGTCCTTCCAAGATGATTTGCTGTATTGCTTCCGATGTACACAGTGAATGGAAACAAGTAGGAAATTTCAAAAAAAACCCAACAAGCAACAGTCCATTTCTGAGTTCCTTGTGAAATTAGCCACGCTGAATATGCAAATAAGCAAAAAGAGCAAGGAGTTAAACATCCTTTCTCCTTCCAGGAATAGATAGGTTATATGGTATTTTCAGCAAGGCTTTCGGGCAAAATTCTGACTCACGCTGCGCAGTGGATTGTTATCTGAGTGTTCCCTTTGAAAATTTCAAGATGACTCACATAGGAGGAGGCTACTCAATAGAAATAAAGGTATCGGAGCATGTGGCCCCTGAATGTTACAGACTTGATTAGGGCTCAGTTGTAAACAAGATGGAGTTAGTTCTAAGCATAGAAACTACTATTGTGTTATGAGCCCTCCAGCACAGAGCCCTCCAGCACAAGCCTTTTGTTCTTGTGTATGTAATATCCCAGATTGCTGTATCAGGACCTGAAAGACACTTACGATACCCTTGTTTCTTATGGACACTTATAAAACTGGGAAAAACTAGCTCTTCTGTTCAACAGAGAATTTTTGGCTGGAACCGTTTACTTTGTAGTACATTACAGCAGGCCCACAGCAGCCCAGTGTAGACTGGGTCGGACACTGTGTTTCACCTAAGCCCAAGCCTGGACTTTCAGAGGAAGTTAGAGGAGTTTTTGCTTCCCATTAGCCCCAGTTCCCTCCACAGTGCTGCCAGCTACCGTCCTGTGAGGCAGCGCTGTAACATTTCCATAGTCCTTCTAGAAATATGGGTGAGCAATGCCTGGGACATGTGCCATTCCACCCCGGTGTCCCTCCTTATGTTCTTAAACAGAGGGCTATTCCACCACAGGATCCCCAGATGTACCAGTTTGGTTTGATCCGAAAAGACAACGGGAGGATTCAGCCACCTCATTAATACGTGCTCTGAGGGTCTGGTGCATGCTGCTGGGGCATTGCTGACAACCTGGCCCCACCTGAGGGTCCAAACTTCCCATAGTGCCAGGGAATGCCATCCTGGGTCTTTGTTGAAAACTGCATGTTGGATTTCCCTGAAACCAGAACCCAGAAACTAAAAGCTGCCAAATTTGGGGAAAACTAGGTATAATTAGAGCTTTACTGCTTAGGCCATTCTATTCCAAACCACCAAAGAAAATGCCAGCCTTGTTTGTGCTGTTCTTTCTCACTGCAGAGCAGTACGTCTCTTTAAAATGGAGTCCCCCACTGACAATTTTTGGCACCCAGTTCGTTGCTGCTGGCCGTAGTGCAAGCAAGGGTGAGCAGTGGGGACCATCAGCATAAGTGCTCCACTTATGCTGATTAAAGCAGGACAAAATGCTTAGATTCACCCTCTTGTTTTATTACGTATGACTTAATCTGTTTTCTTCCCCCTTCCCCATTTCTCCTAGAAGGTGAGGAAAGTGCACATATTTTTTTTTACTGGCTTTATTTACTTGGGTGCTTCAGGATACTAAGTTATGACAAATTCTTCTCCGCAGTAGCTTTTGGCTTCCTTCTTCTTTGAGCTCTTTAGACCTTTGAACTGCTGCCATTACAGCTGCCTCTGAGCCTGTCATGTGGCTGTTGAATTGAGCTTTTGAGTATGCCTCTGCAATGCTCTCATTCCTAACTGTTGTACTTTTAACAGTATCATTGTTTTGAATGAAATAGCACTTCTGTGCCAAAAATGGAGGTTATTTCTCCACAGTACATTCTGGGCAGGCAGGCATTCAGGCTGCCTGCTCTCCAAGCCGATCAAGGACCCTGCAACCGCATGAACACAGTATTGCGCCAGACTAAATAAACTGCATTTGCATTTGGGCAAAAGTTGTCCTGAAGCACTTGACTGATTCACGGCGTAGTCAGAGGCAGCTCGTCTCTTCTGAGAATGTACAGGATGCATATGTTTTAACTGGTGGGATATAATTTAATGCCGATATATTGTTATTTTTACATAATACTTCTATCCCATTAGTGACTGTGATGAAATACACATTTCACTGGGGTATGCACCATGCAATCAGGGAACCACAATGTTAACAGACCTTAATCTTGCAGATATTTACCCATATTTTTAACTTTTTACAAAAAAGCAATCAGCTGGCTATGTATCTAAATCAGATGTATGACTGTTTTGTAGATGAGGACATTTAGAGCTCACCAAGGCTGGAATTTGTTTCCAACAAACATATATATTTAGGCTAACCTCAGGTCTGAATTAATGCAATAGTAGCATTATCTAAAGCCAGAACGCACTCACGAAAGATCATTTGGTTGCAAAAGCCTATTAACAATTTTCGCACTGTTTAGGTAGGGCCCATACCTAAACAACAACTTGCGATAATTAATTTGTTACAATAATATCAAATAATCATTATAACTAGAACAAATATCCTTGGGATAAAAAGCAAAGATGTGTTTTGAGTGCAGTGAGTTAAATACACAGAGACAGCACTACAGCTGGCTATCATTAGGACAAATTTCAGAGACAGAGCTGGGGGAAACAATTACTACCTGATGTTTTCTACAAATGCCACTTCAGAGATGAATACGATGGCCGACTAGATTTTGCTTGTTTATTCTCTTTGGCTTGAGTAGGAGCATTAAATTAAAACTGAAGCAACAGAACGCTTAGCACTCAAGCTGGAGAACACATGATGAGTTTTAAATAATGTTGAGGAAAAGACAACAAAGAATAGAAGAGGCTTTGTATCATGTTAGACTTCGTTTTCAAGCAAAACTAAACATCAAAATATTAGAACACAAGCACAAAACCTCATTGTCAGTAAAACTAATTAGTGTTCTGCTGCTTAATGCAAAAGCCTACATGATGTCTTGACCTTTTTTACACATTGTGTCTAAGGTTGTGCAATAAAACAGAGGGAAGCACAGAATGCCTTCAGTTAGCCTCAGAGGCTTTCTTCCTTACGGAGTTCAATTGATGGCAACAATACAGCCTATGTATAGAGCCCTTTTTTAAAGCTCTACTATTTCTTAGGGTTTGAGCCAGTGAATTAAGGTAGTCACGCTGGCAAATAGTTTTCACTAGAATGATTGCCCATCCATTTGCATGTAATCTTGAGTTTTTAACAGCATACAAATAACAAAGATTAAAAGATTTTAGAGAAGTAACTGCTTACGAGATGTTCCCACAAACCCTTCCTTATTTGAGTTTTATGCAAATAGTCAGTAGAGAGCACTCTTTGAAATTGATAGCCAAATCTGTTTCATGTTGGTCAGATCTTGCAGAAATACTGCACTCAGTAATACTTTGCTACAGGATAATACCTTCTCAGATAGCAAAAGGAGCTAAAAAAATCTGTCAGAATTTGGGAAACACAGTTTACCGCATTCTTCTCTTTAAAACAAAACTTTAAATCAGTCTAAAGTCACTCTTATAGCAAAACAAAGACCCTGGGCCTCTTGCTGGTGGCACAGAATCCTTAACTTCCATTCAGTCCCTATTGGATGTGCAGATCTCTGAGTTCTGGATATTTCCATTAACAGCACCTTGTCAGATATGAGTAACCCTACATTAAAATTTCCATTAATACTTGGTGTTACCCAAATGGATCTCTGTTGAAATCATTGGTAAAATTCCCAACTAAGCACAAAACAACCATTACTCCACTCCCATTTACAAAAAATGCTACTCTTGGTGTATGAAACACAAAGCAAGTAAATGTGAATCTACAAAAAGTAATGCCTAAAAGTGATTTTGAGAGAAAGGAAAAAAGGAAGGTAAAGCAAATATGAAAATTACTTATTTTTACACATAAGCTTGAGGAGAGATTGGAAACCTTTTATAGAACCAAGAATGTGTTTCTTGTACTAATACAAAATTTGTTCCAAGGTTTTTACTGGTACAAGAAATCAGAAATGTTCTACAGAGACCAACTTTTCAAACTGGAGCCAGCAAATTGCCCATTTATTTGAGTAAGACACCTTAGAAAAACTGTCAGAGGACTCTAAGTCAGTCTGGGAAAGGCATATGAATTTCTCCTTGCTTGGGCTGAAGAAACACTCCAGCTGATCTGTTTGCTGAAGGTGTGTCTTCTACGCCTGGTAGAAAGATGAGGTAGAAATAAAATTGCTGTGTAAATTGTAGAAAGATGCAAAAAATCATGTTCTGGTCACAATTCAGGGGAAGATTTGCATTTTGTCCTTCGTGCTTAGCTGCCAGATGTTGCTAGAATCAAGTTGTTGGTGGGTACTGTTTTTCATGGGAGAGTGAAAGTTGGTGTCAGGATCTTGTTATCAAGAAAAGGAAGAAGTAGTTCCGAGTATTTGCTATTAACAGCGCTCACTGGTAATGCCAGTTGTGTGTGTACAAGCTGTATTTGTGAATGAAGTAGATGGTGTATTTCCTAAGGTGTGAGGAGTCGATAGCCATTGTGATGGTTCATTGTACAAACTCCATGAGTCCAATTTTGAAACATAAACACTTCACTCTGACGTTCAAATACTTTAGCAAGGTGCTCTAGTTGCTATTACGCTATTAAAGGCTGCAGGGTGAAATATCAGAGGTGATACTACAGTATCAGAAAAGGCTTGTAGAGCAGTTAAAATTGAGGTTACAAAACATGCGGAGTCCCTGACTGTCTACTTTCACCCACTCACATATACTTCCCAAATTCCCGAGAATCTGTCTACCATCATTTGGAGCACAAAATACAATTGCATTAAGATATTCTAGGAGTACATGGGGAAATACGAGACATTGAGACAGACTGAGCACAAAGTGGGAGATGGAAAAGTGCGTTTGTGTGACTGCCTAGAAAAAATACGCCTGTCCAATTACCGGAGTTAGACTTACTAATTCTAGCCTGAGTAAAATACTCATTCTTCTCACTCATTTGCTGTTGCTGTTGCTAAACCCTTTCAATTAGGGTTTCCTGGCACGTCAGGATCTGATCATCCAGAGGTGGGATTCAGACATCAAACTGAAGCATCCAGTCAGATTTGAGGAGAGGGCTGGAGCTGTTGTTTTATTGACACACAAACACAACTCCAGGCTTTTCCTTTCTCAGAATTAACCTCCCGGGTCAGAGAGTCGAAAGCTGACCTCTACTGAAGACAATATTTTCAATTTTGTGATGTGGTGGGTTGAAATTAAACATTTGCTAATTACAAAGGTACTACAAGCCATGCCAAAACCCTTTTTTGTTGTCTGGAGAGTTATAACAATCCTTTTCTGGCAGTTAGTTTTAAGATCATTAAATGATCCTCATTTGCAATATATTTGCAGAAGATTACAGCCCATCTAAATTGACCCTGAAGGAAGACTTATTTCATTAATGGGCTGTCCTGTGCTAATGCATAAAGCTAGAAAAATATATCTATTAAATTCTTAATGTGTAAATGATGTTTCTGGCTTTCTTCTTAATTACAAAGCAAAATGAGCCTGAAGTGCACTCCGTCTAGGAAAAAATGATCAATTTAATCCATCTTCCAAGAAAAAACTTTTTCAGTGAGTTCCAAAATTCCGGCTATTCTCAGCTAAGGCTGGAGCCTTATTGCTTTGTTCAGAAACACAATAAAATGTGCCAACACAATTTATTTTTTCCCTAGATTCCAATGAACGGAGCTTTTTCACATCAGTTTAGTTTACTCTCTATCTGTTAAGTTTTTGAGGAAAAAGCTAATGCAAAACCTGGATGAGCAGTGCTTTAGAAATGAATAATGCCATGAGATTATGGGTTGATGGGGTATATGCAGAATATTAATACAGCCCATAGAAAGAGATTTACAGTACATACGGATTTGCAATGTACTCTCTGTACAGAACCACCTCACGGTGCTCTGACTATCATCACAATATAATTCCCAGACAAAAAAAAAAAACCTTATTAAGGTGAAGGTAAAGCTGTAAATACCTATCAATAATTTAGGTAGGGAAAGGAAGGTAATAGAAGAGTGCGATTTGGAGAGCCAAGTGAATGTCAGGAAATTAATTCTAAGTTAGTGTTACACTTACAACAACCAAACAATGGAAAGTGTGGAAAGGAGGAAAAGCGCTGCAGGAGTCTCCTGTCACTCTGCACACCCCAGGGTCTGCATGGGAGATATGCTTTCAATGACAAGTATCCTCGCTAACTGACATGTTTAATCTAAGATATGTCTGGTTTGGCCACAGCCCTTGATGGCTGAGGACCTTTTAAATCCTATGTACTTTGGCATTTCACTTTCAGCTGATGACATTTTAAACTGTGTCCAGTTTACACAGCAAAGTAACTGTATCGTAATGAGGGGTTTCAAATGTCTGCAGATGCAAGTAAATGGCAGTAAAATTTTCCAGTGCATGTCCTGGAAGGATTTAATTCTGATTTCTTTAGATTTTTAAGATATTCCTGTAGTTTACCATTGTGGAAGAAAGGAAAGACTGGAGTCCTAGTGTTAGTGTGTACGTTCGATAGGAAATGCAGAATGTGATCCATCCTTCCCAGTAGATGATGACTGTCCTTCTGCACTACTTGATGGCTCTGGTTTCTGTGCAGAGCAGATCTGCAGGGAAGGGTTCCTTCCCCTTGGGCATAGGATTTCCTTCCTTTCCATCAGTTCTTTCCCTTTGCAATAAGGGGTTTCTTCATTGTATTTCTTCCTTCCAAGCTCCATCTATCTTTCAAGTGTTTCTTGTGGCCGCCACTGACATGGACTGGAAGCAGCAACAATAACAGTAGCAGCCACAATGCCACATAACATCATCCTCTTCTTTTATACCACTTTTCCCACAGGTCTGGCACTGCAGAGGAACTGCACCACTTGAACCCTGAAGTGACAAAGTGGGGCATATGTACACAAAAATGTCTCAGGAGAAGACATTCAGGTCTGTTTTGTGTTAGCAAGTGAATGAGTATGGCTCAGGTATGTGTTGGTATCTATGTTGGGCTGCAGTTCCGCTCTCGGCGTAAACACGGAGTGTTGTAGGAAACCTGCTGTAGCTGTGGTGGACTTGTGCTGCCCTGTCTAACCTCCAGTTTCTCCTGTGGGCAACATCTGCTGGAATCACATCCCTGAAAATATTAGGAATCTACAGGTCATAGACTTACCAGGGTGAAGAAGATTTTAATCCTTTCCCTAAAAGCAGATATTTGTGGAATTTCTTCCTTCAGTTGAGTATTTGTGTGAAATTCGGCACCTTCACAATATAATTATAAAGCAAAACCAAAGTTTTATCATCTTAGAGAGCAAAATCTACTCCTGCTTTGAAGTCAAGCCTCCAGAAGTCTCAGTTTTATTTGCAATTTATTCCCACTTACTATTGCTACCATTCCACTTAATGAATTTGATATTTAATACTTTAGTCACACATTTTATTTTTGCACCAATTACAGGGAAGACAGGTACATTGTTCTAACAGGTTTCTGTGATCTTCAAGGCATTTTTTCTCTTGCATTTTTTATTTCTTTAAAAATAACAATTGTCTTGGTATTTAAAGAGAGTAACAGCAGGAGCAACAGTCTTTTAATACTTAGGGTGTATTTAAATGAATCTTTTCATTTCTGTGTGCTAGGAAAACAAAAATGTGGAGAGAACATCTTCAGAGTTTATGCCCTTGATAGGTTGTGTGAAACTAAAGAAGTCCAACTATAACCATGCCAGCGGAAATGAAAATTATACCACTCATACTAACAAGTATATTTCCAAAGGGGCTGGAGGTATTAGAAGACTCTAAACAGATGCCTCTGAACTTAAAATACACTTAATTCCAAAGGCTTGTCTTGTAATTAATTTAGCCAGCATAGAACCTATGAAGAGAATGCAGGGCATAGCACAGCATTACTCAGCATCCACAAACTTCAAGGAGCATAAAGACAAGTAATTTAATTAAAAGAAAAAACATCCACACTAATTTTTCACATTCATTTCCGTCAGGACTGTAGTGTCAAACGTCAAGGAAAACATTCTCCAATTTATAGTTTAATCTCCTGCAAGAAAAATATCCATCTGCTATAAAAGGAAAGTGCACACATAAGCCACATCAAAAGGATATCACTCATACTTTAGTTTCAGTTTTTATTCACATTAACTTGGACTTGTGGTATGTAAGTCTGTAAACAGCCTATCGAACAAGTGAAGCTTACTACTGACTCTTTTAGTAACACATATTTGAACTGAGAGTTTTAACGTGCCTCGTGTTAACGCAGCTTGTATTTCATTAAGAACTACCAAATCTCAGCTGTTACGTGAGAATTGACAGCTGTATTTTTCTAGCATTAACTAACGCTCAGGGGGAGAGCAGTGTGCGGGCACTAATGCGCAGTGGAGAACGCTGGACTTTCTTGAGCTTCTGGTGCAAGTTTATTTGCAATCCTGGTACTTTGAAAAAGTGATCGGTCCAGGAAAGTGGCCATGTTAACGGAACGGAAGGTGCTGCTTTTTCCTTTCTCCAAATGTTTTTGGTGTTGGAGTGTGATGAGGCAAAGCCTTCCTCCCCCATCTTCATCTCCTCCCAGATGACGTTTAGGACAAGCAAGCCTGATGCTATGAAGCTCCTTGTGGGTTTGTGGTGCTTGTGTGTAAAGCTCTGTGACAGACATGATACTTGCAGATGGAGAAGGTTACTGATTGAGCCTGTCATTTGTAATGATAATTAAACATTCTTAAGCGCAGTAGATCTCAGGACCTCATCAAAGATTGACATAAATTGTATAAAAAAGTCTTACAAAAGGAATTGTTGATAAAGAGATACAGTTCACAGGTCCAGGGTGAGTGTGCCTGAAATAGTTCTCAAAGGAAGTGGAAAGATCTTAAGTTGGGATTTCAGACCGTCCTTCCCCACCTGCCTGAGCTGCTCTCTCTTTGCAGACTTTGGCTGTGCTGCAGGGACAGCCCAGCTGATGGCAAACCAGCTTCTGCACTCCTTTATTTACAGCCTTACATATTAAAATAAACTGGCACATGTTTCTCTTGGTTGGGTTTGTAAGTTGAAGCACTTGCTTCTGAAACAGCTGATCAGTCTGAACAGGAGGGTGGGTTTTTGTGAGACGAGAGCACAGGCGGCAGGGTCTGACAGGTAAGGATGGAGACTGTTCTTGTCACTTGATTTTGTTCTGCTTTAGGATTTTTAAAGGACATCAATTGAGCACCAGGTTTCCATGGAGTGGTAACTGCCCTCTTCTCTTATAGTTGATAAATTCTTCCTTAATAAATATTTTAAAATCTAATAAATCAATATTTATGATTTGAAGAATTCCTGTTTCAGAGGTGCTGGTATCTCGGGGGACTTTCTGAATGGCACAAACAATCACTAGGGAACCAGCTCTTGATGTGCAAACTGGGCCTCTCACTGGTACTGATGCCTCTGAGAACAAAATCAGTTGTGAAGCAGTGATCTGGGCTGCAGGATTTCCTCACTGCTCCTATTGTAATCCTCTGCAGGTTAGTGCACTTAGTTTAGCGTAGTTTGATCTAAAATGCAGTGAACATTATTATGCTCTTAAATTTTCTGTCTGTCATAATTGCTATATAATGAAATAATTAATTGTAGAAGCTGCTGGGAAACATGCTAGTCTTGTTGCTAGTGAGAGGCAATGAGGAGGAGGGTTGGTAACCATAAGGTAGCTGAGACTAATATTTAGGGGGGATTATTCAATCGAGGTGCAAACAAATACGGATGGGAAGGTCTGAATTTCTGCTGCAGGAAAGAGTGATGAGAACTCAGAGCTGTACTGCATCCTAGCCCAGCAAATATGGAAAGAACAGGTTTATCTCTTTGCCCTTTCTATAAAGTGATAACAATTAATCATTAACAGCATCTGTGCTTAATCATCAGATTTTGATGCTGTTAACCTACTAAGGTAAATAGGACGCAGTCCTGCTTCTGAAACAGTCCCTACCTCAGGTTCTTTTCACACTCAGGTAGACCATGTTACATGATTTCTGTCAATATTTCCCACATTTCCTTCATATTTTCTTTTCCCAGTGAAAACCTAGATTTTTAAAGCATATTTTTTTCTGCAAAATGGGATAAAAGATAATTGCAGGAGCCTGTGTGATGTTGTTATCATCCCAGTGTAGTTAGCTGTGGTTGTTTCTCTCCCACAATTTGAGGTTGACCTGTACAAGTTACACCAAGAGAAAGCTACCGGGTTTTCTCTTTGCTTATATTGTAACATCAAGAGAGCCATCAATGCAAAGCCGCAGTGAAAGACTGTTTTGCAGTGAAGACATAACTTTAGACAGCCATGTAATTTCCTTTTCATGTTGGTCCCTGACAAGAGACAATATGTTATAGTTCCAGGAACGGATAACGGGGAAGAGGGGAAAGTACGATAGCTTTATTTTAAAGTCTGTATGATCCTGCTTAGTTTTTCAAATAGCTATTTAGAGTTAGGTTGGTGCTCTGCTCAATAAATTATATTATTCTTTCCAGATTTGCTATCAGTTAAGTGACTAGTCTGGGGTGTTTCAAAACATCTGGTCTGGTTTCCTGGAGGATTATGATTGATAAATACTAGCATACAAAAGCAGTTAAACATTTGTGCTTTGCCTTTCTTATAATCTTATATTTAAGATACTTTATGCCAAATTCTCTGCTGCTTATGGACCCTCTCTAACTTCAGTGAGGATTTTCCCATTGCTGTTTATAGAAAACGGATCTATCTATTATAGCCCACTGTATTCAGATCAATTAAAGAGCACTATACACTTCATTCAGTCTTCTTAAATTAATAATTTGCAGATTGCCTTTTGAAATCAGCTCTTGCATTTGTTTAGGGAAATTTTTCATTATATGTGCACTAGATCAGGGTATTAAGTACACAATTTGTTTTCTGAACAAGCAAGTGTTAGGAGAACATGTACATCCAGGTTTGAACACTGATTGGAAAACTCATCTTGTGGAGTTGATGGGGAATTATACCCCATCTGTATTTTACTGGTATTGTACTGCACGTTTATCTGTTAAATTTCTCATTAGGCTTTATCTCTGACAGCTGATTTCTTACTTTTTTTAATAAAAGAATTTAAATAAAATTCAGGCTTTTGACCAACAATAGCTCAGACATTTATAGGAATATTGCCTCATATTTTAACTTCCTCTGGCTTGAGTTTCTACCCTTTACATTTCTCTGTAAAATAATTAATTTCCTTTAGTTTTTATCCGTCTAAAAGCTTTGGGTTTGTTCTGAGGAACAAACATTTTTGGGAAGTCTTAGAAATTCTCTAAGATCCTCAGATGCCCTGGTGGTATTTGGATACCGTGGTGATTGATAAGTAATGGCAGGAAAATTCCCTTGTAGGGACCTTGTCTGAGGGTTATTCCCTTCTCTCCATTTCACAGGCAAAATTGCTCCTTTTAAGTCAGGTATTTCTAAAGTTCATTAGGTAACTCAGCATCCCATCTTCTCTCCAGATTAAGACTTAACTCTGTTCAGATGTTTAAGACGACACTATCTGAACTGCACTTTTGCCATCTTTGCAGGTGTTCAAGTACAGTAAGCAGCCTAAATATGATACATGAGCCAGCAGTACATCACATCATTTAGATTCTACCTCACTGTAGCCAGAAATAGGAAATAAAACTTGCAATCTGACTGTTTTCATTGTATTATTATAACAGAACAACTGTGAAATATGTAAGTGTTTCATGCCTTTAGTAATATTATGAAGAGTATTACCACTCTCTAGATCTCTAGTAAATCCTGCGGAGCTCCAAATCATTGAGTCTTAAAGGAATCTCTCATAATCACACGGAAATTCAATATAACATTTGTAAATTAGATTGGTATATGTGCATGTATATGTGTGTGCGTGTAAATCTTTAATATTTTATCCTTAATATGCATATAATAGTGTATAAGAGAGAATTTTCTCTTCTGAGCAAGACAATTTCACAGAGATGAGAATAGGATTTTTACTGTATTGGTATCCATGTGATAAATCATCTTATATTGCTGTGCACTTGAAATTAGCAGATGAAATAGCATTCCACATTGAAAGGTACAATATTGGGAAATTAAATTTATTGATAAATATGGTCTTGGTTATTATTTTATTTTTCCTAACCGGGTATTTTGCAGGAAAATATACGTCTTGTGTTTACTTCTGTTTGTTAATGCTTTGATAAATCAGACATTTTTAGTATTCTATCAATGGCAAAAGTCTAATTGCCTTATTGTATTCTGATTTATTTCTTTCCTTACTTTCTTTGCATCTGCAGCCCAACAAATGAGTCTCCAAAGAGATATATGTTATGATACAGTGTCAGTGAAATTAATCCTGATCAATTTTAAAGTTCACATTTTTATTTGATGACTTTCCTGGGAATCACTAAAACTGAGATTGACTCGGTCTCTTTTTGTTGGTTAAATATTGTTGTTTGAGAACACTGGATACAGCAGCAGAAACCTTATTATGATTCTAGCAGTTCTGCATCTGTATAAGAAAAAAGCAATATAAGCAATGATGGTTTGCTAATTAATAGACATCAAATCCTGGTCTTTGCTGACACCAGTGAAAGGGTCTCCATAAGGGTCTAATGATGAAGAGTGTTACCTGCCTGAGAGCACCTTACCCGTATGAGGGGTTGGAGTATAGCCTGAGGTCCCTGTATATATGGAATGTAGCAAGATAAATACGTGTGGCTCTTTAAAATGTGTTCAGAAAGCCAGGCTCTCTGTTTCCTTTTGCATTTCAATCTTGCAGCTCTCGTGAACACATATTATCTCTGGAAGAAATTGAACGTTTAGGTTATTAAGGGAAAACAGAGATGGGGTAGTGTCTCTCCATTTTCCCCCTCTCTGTTTTTTATTGGAAAATGGTTTGTTTCTCAATTTGTAAATGCTTCCCCATCAGCTGGAAAGAATCGCCTAGATTAACGTTAGAAAATGCTTCTATACAATAACCATTCAGAAGTATAAACCAGACTGTGCTTATATTTAGGTAGCTTTTGGGGTGATGTTATTTATTTATTTATGTATTTGATTTGTCTACAGAACTCGTTTTTTTGAGGTACTCATGGTAGGTGATGCTTTTAACCCAAAGGAAACAAAAGACTTACTGTTTTGGTTTTGTGATTCCTGCCTTCTCTAAATCAAAGAAGATGGGAACACACAAGAGTTATTGCTATCAAAAGGAAATAATTATATTGTCCGAAGTGCCCAACAAATCACGTCTTAAGCCGTTCTCCCCACTCTACCCCTACCTTGCTAAAGTTTAAATAGCATAACCAGTTTTGGTGAGGAAAACAGATTTTTATTTTTTTTTATTGTTAATGTCAAACAAACATTTATTTCAGGTGCAAAGCCTCAGGATATGTTAGTGAAAACAGTGGCACTGCTGTTCTATTGCTTACTGCCCACTAAGTGGGTGGGAAAAGGGTACTGTGACCCTTTTACCCTTCCCACCAGTCTCCCTAACAGCTTTGGCCTTCGGGTCAGCTCAATTTCCCCTCCACTGAGTGGCCATTACTGTGCGAGGCCGTGATAAATGCTTTTTGTAAGGGACTGCATTGCCGGCAGCAAGCGCTAGGGAAGTAGGTAGCCTGGACCAGACAGACCGAGCCGAGAGACAGATAGACTAACATGCCTGCACGCTAAGTGCCTGTTACCTAGCAACATGACGGAGATCACCAAAAAATGAATAGACCCACAAACAAAAATGAAAAGGAGATAAAAAAGAGTAAAAGTCTATGGGGCTCAAAGGTTAATATTCCTCTATCTAATAACTTAGTTTCAGAAAATTGCATTTTAACCTTTTCGAAGCATTCAGGAGAGAGATTTCTTTGAAATTAAATTAGATCACATTTGTATGAAATGGGGGGAGAGAAATTAAATGCAGAATTTATTATTTTTCCATCTTCCTGCCCAGTATTTTTGCAATTCCTTGTATTTTCTGTTGACTACCACTGCTCCACTCCCCTTCTGGATTGCATGTAGCCAGCAGCCTGATGTAGAACTATTGATGTGTCCAGCGGGCTGGCCACTGTGAAGTACTAGGATATCATTTTGTATTTTGGTAGAATTTTCTCTTAGGGATACAGAAAATCTTCCCCAGCGTGGAATAATTAGACCTTGTATCCCTTCTGTAGTCCCCATCCGTCTCGCACCTCTCAGAGAGAAGGAACAGAGGGTGACACATTGAAAGTCCCAAAGTAAAGGCCTGGCAGAAGCAGGATGAGACCTGGGACATATGGTTTCTGGCTTTCACTGCTCCCTGTGAGATTCCCGTTCTTGCTGTGCACCGACATCCCCACCAGACGTGCAGATGGTGGTGTGCCAGCCCTCCTCCTACAGCGGCCAGTCTCTACCCCAGGTAGAAGCAGCCTAAAATCTGGAACACAACTGGAATTGCCTTAAAATGTGGTAGAGTAGGATGCTCTAGATGTGGTAGAGTGCTCCTGTTTTCCCAGGAGCACCTCCTTTACTAATTAGTTTTGCTTACTCTGATCTGTTTTCATTGAAAAAAGGAAAAATCTTTCAGATAAAATAATTTGTGGTGGGGAGCTGAAGTCCTTTTCCGTTATCTCTGTTTCTGATATAAGCACATGGAGCTTTCACTTTGCCTTCCAGCTCCACAGGGAACCATTATAAATTCCCAATTTATTACATAAGCCTTATTTAAACCTCCGGATCCAAATTCCTGGTCCAGCTACTGTGGTGTAAATCTGGAGTAACTCCATGTGTTCCTGTAGGATTATTTTGGGTTTGCAGCAGCACGCTGGGGGCAGGATCCAGCCCCTGAATTCCTTAGCTGCCAGGGAAATCCAGGGAAAGCAATTGTTCTATTTGTGTCATGGCTGTTATATTTAACTTCACAACAGAATGCCTTTAAACTTTACTGCCATCTTTAAACCAATGAGCTGTATGGTTAACTAATTTTCTTGTGCACTGTATAATACAGGATCGATAATGCTGTTTCCTCACATAATATATATGCTCTCTTTCACTCACTCTGTTCATATATATTGTATAATTACAAATACTGAAATTTATGAAGCATGTAAACCCGTGTTTTAAATACAGGAGATCACTACAGTTGGGGTAGTTGCTATTATTTAACATATTCCAATCAGCATCTTCCATTGGGGACACAGAATCTGTGAGTTTATAGCATTACTGGGTAGCAGGTGAAATAGTCCCACGCAGGGCATTCTGCTGGGTGAATCTCACAGCACTGGTGCCCACCAGCCCCTCTGCTGAGCAGCCCCAGCACCTTCTGAGCTGGTGAGAGAGGCTGGGAGACGACAGGAGCCACTGGAGGCTTTCCTGACGGCAGGGGAATGAAGCTGCAGCAGCACTGTTTTAAATCCTTGCACCCCTGGAACAGGAACCAGGGGACATATCCAGGTTTTCCTTCCTTTAGGAAAACCTTCATTTGCCGTATCATAAAGGCCATCATTTTAAACTACACTCTGGTAATACCTTATCGGTGGCTTCAGAAGGGGCAATCAGATACTTTATTTGAGCTGTTTCCCTATTTCTTTCTCTGCAATGATACAGATAGTAATGAAAGGGCTAGAGCTAATTAAGAGACAATAATTTCATGAAGGGGTGGTGATGATGATGAGGCAATAAACTGTGAGAACAAAGCTTGAGGGGTTTTAATGACTCATCAGCCCTTTGATGGGAATTTAGCCTTACAATCACTATCCATTTATAATGATCGGTGATATACCTTCCTTAAGACCAGGAAAAACATGCTGCTAATGGTGCCTGTCACACACTGGTCTCAGATGCTGAGTGGCCATTGTGCTTACAGTGTCCCCAGCTACTTCCAGGCTGCAGTGCCCAGAGTGCTCCATATATCGTAAGTTAATTTATGGTGCTTTGAACTCTTGCTGTGTCAGAGCCTTGAGACACTCAAGTGACAATGTTGTATCAGTTGTGTCTGGATGTGACTTATGATTGATAAAAGGATGAGTCGTCAGATCAGTGACAATGATATAATTATGAACGTGCAGGCGGTTGTGCTACACACGCAGAGAATACCAGTCTTGGGGATCTCTGCTGAGCCCTACTGCAGGATGTGGTTAAAGAGGTTAATTAGGTTAAATTTGTTCATATATAGTAGGTTCCTTGAGAAAAGGTCCCATCTTCTTATCTAGTGTGGTTTTGCACCCAGCCACATCTCTGGGCAGTGGGACTTGGGGCTGTGCCAGATTCTCATTTGTGCTGCAGCTTCAGCATCCGCTTTGCAGGTACAAGAGGTAGGGGTTCTGCTCGGGTGGGAGCTGAGTGTCTGCTCTGATGAAAGCAGCAGGGAGAGGAAGGAAAAAAGGCCTATGGTAGAGGTTTCAGTCTTATTTTTCTTAGATGAGATGATTTCAAAAGTCTGAACAAAAAATACCCAAGGAACTGGTGAAGAAAAAAACACATTTAAAGATCTCTTTCCCTGCACAAGCTCTGTTTGATTCTTCTCTCACTCCTGAATTCCCCGATGCCTCAAAGACATATTTGTGCAAGGGAAGGAGTATTTCTTTGACCTTGACATCTCAAAACTGAAAACACAACAACATGTATATTAAGAAAGAAGGAAAGGAACCTATCCATACCCACTGAACACACATCTTTCCCCAGAGAAATGACCAGAGGACAAATAACACATACTTCATGTGCCATAGGAGGCACCCAGATACTCATGATTAATAGAACAGAATAGGTTACATTACTGTCTACAGCAAATCCACCGAACTGTAATTAACAACTGCTTTTTCTGGCATCAAGCTTCGTCTATCTCCCTTTCCTCTGTTATTCTTCCTGTTATTCTGTTGTTTTTGCCTTTCTCTTAATCCTTATTTTTCCCTGTTCTCTGCCTGTTACCTCAGTGCCTAATTATCCACTTTCACCTAATGACCAACTACTTCCCTCTTTCAGGTCCCTAGCAGCTGTCCTTTTCCCTTTTCCATCATTTCGTCTTCCTCTTTTCCTTTATTATTTCACCTTGAGCGGCGAGTTTATTTCTCTGCAATTTTTATAGGCATGAGACATATCTATACTGTGTATTTTGATAGAGAATGAGAGACATGTCTTTCTGGAACTCTGTTGTAGCTTGCACCATATATGCTCTTTAATGCCTCCGAGTCCTCTGATATTGACCCAGGCTCTGGTAGCCGTCTTGGGTCAAGTTTATTTACCGTTCTTTCCACTGGCTTTCGCAGTGAGCACTAAGGGCAGCCTGGCACTGGGTTTACTTGGCTCCCTTGGTTGGTAGCCCTTGTGAGACTGTGAGGTCTGGAGAAGCAAGAGAGACATGTCCTAATGGTAATTTAGGGAGATTTTGCATGACTGCCTTTACAAAAGTTTTCTAAAAGGATCCTTCCACATCCATCATGGCAGGTACATGGAGAAGGTAGACCGTTCTGATAAGACACAATAGAATTATTTGCATTCTGTTCTGAAAATGAGATCAAATACTGATAAACAGAAAGGATGCAAACTGCCCAGAGATTCAGGGAGCTGGGCTGGTCCAGCCCGCATTGTGAAACTCAGCTCTGTGTCTGCATATACACAGTGCAGCAGCTCGAATGACAAATTATTGCAAATGGCAAATGAATTTGCTACATGTGTCTGAGTTTGGAAGGGTTGTTTAAGCTCTTTGTAAGAAGTCTAGTTTCCTTAATGCATCTTAAGATTTTTACTGATAGTCAAGCTCTTTAAGTGGTTGTGCTTATTAAATTGGTGCAATCCCCCGTATAAATGAAACTCTAGCTGTCTTGCTTGCACATACAAAGAGAGCATGAGAGTAAATTAGTGTTCATCCTTGATTATTTCATTAAAGTACATTCTCCTATGTTATAAGGGGAAAAAGCACACAGAAAATGATTCCAAGTGAGTTATTCTGTCTCTCATTATCATTCATAATTTGCCTTTGCTATAATTCACATCCCTTCACAAAATAGCAACATATTAGTTAGAGCTTTTAATTAAAACCCCAACACCTGCAGGTGAGAAAACACAGATGGATTCGCTCCTCCATGGAAACACTCAGTTACATGTGAACTGGCCACAGAGCCAAGGAGAGAATAGGTGTTAAAATAACACTCTGCTCCTCACAGTGACTCTATTCATTCCTACAGAAACAAACATACCTTGAGTGTGTACACAGCTTGCTCCGCAGCTTAACCCTTTGCCTCTCGCTTTCTCAGCTGTAACGTGCTACCTCCATCAGAGACAGGTTTGGTTCTCAAAACAGCATTGGAAAAGCAGAGTAGATGTGAGCTTTGGATTCCCAGCCTTGCCAAAAAGGAGGTTTTTATGATTCCTAAATTTACCTCTGTCTGTTAGATCTCTGACTGGCTTTCCCTTTTCTCCTCCCGCTCCCGCTCTTCTGGAACCATGAGTCAAACTAAAATTCAAAATTTGCTAATCCCTTCCTGAGCATTGCAAAACGACATAGAGCAGGATGCAGTAGAGCTACTCACTGCTCTGTGCACATATACCTGTACCTGTATAAAACCATCTATATTTGTATTTCTGCACCTGTCATGACATAGAGAAAAATGCTGATCACCAGCATCATTGTTGAATAGCCTAGTTCTCTGTCATACTGGTTCCTAGTCCCAGTGAGCTCTCAGTTGGGAGTACCAGGCTGATGTGGCACTATCCAGTTATATTAACTGCTTTTCGATGACTACTATCAGTTGTGATTAAGAACTAAAATTAATAGCTGTATTGCTGAGCAGTTTGGGGGAGCAGATGAGAACAAAGTTTTATGTTAGGCAGATGAAGCCGGTAAAATATTAATTGTCCATCTTGGACACTGTAACATTCTGGCTTGTTAAAATTGACATAATTTATTTTTCTGTTTAAAATATTTTAAAGGTTATATTGAAGGATGATGAATGTAAGGAAAAGTGCATTTTTATGCGCTCCCTAAACAGTGCATTGTTTGAGTTGCAAAATCAAGCACCTGCAACTAAAGACTAACATGTAAGTAGCAAAGGTTACTCAGATTTACTGGGAGTTTTTCCATGTAGTCTAACAAGATTTAGATCAAGACCAGTATGTTTCACATGGCATGTTATATACTGCAAAGAGTATAGTGCATTCTAAATATTAGCCTGTTCATCTCCAAAACCTGAAAGGCTCAGCCACACCACATGAAAACTTTAATTATCCCTTAAGCCATCTGAGATATCCCCAAAATTCACCAGTGCTTTTGTATCACTAACCCAAACCTTAACATAATGTTTGAGGAGATGATACGCTTTATGCCTCTCAAGGAACTGCACTCTGCTGTATAAAACACCCCTGGCAAGAAGGGTTTCTCTCATACAGTTAGACCGAAACACAGTCTCGCTCACGCTCATGTCATGGTACATCTTGCACCATCCTCTTCCCTAGAGCCTTGAACAGAGAGGCAAAGTCCATGCTTTCTCAGAAACTGGGGTGTTGGCCGCAGGAGCACCAAGTACATGTATCATAGATGAGTTAGCTTTTTTTAAGACAATTTTAGAAATTTCTGTGTGGCCCAGCGCTGTGTTATGTTGGTGTTGGGGAGCGTCAGCTCTGCCGGCACCAGTTTGCTCTCCCATTTGAATTTCTGCCCTGCCAGACTTCTCTCGGCTCCTGGTATCTCACAGGGTTTCACTTGAAATGGCACAGAAGCATGAAGGTCTGCTGGTCCTTAAAGATACTTAACACTGTTACTTTATTTGGATGAATGCTCCTTGCTTGTTTATCTGTGATAAATAATTCCTTGAATTAATGATGTGATTTTAAAGCAGTTGGATGCCAAAGGCTTCAGGCATCGTCTAAATGTATACAGTCAACAGAAAATGTCTCTGTGAGTGTCTTAATTAAAAACCAGATATTTTTATTCAGCTGTGATAATGTTTCATACTTTATAATCCTTTCTCTGATTATTGCATTGTATCTGTGTGATTACAGACAACGTATAATAGTTGCTTTTGAACTTAGGAATGAAAGCCTCTGAGTTTAAATCTGAAAACCCAGTCTCTCATTTAGTCTGTAGCTGTCAGCTCTAATCTAAGCTCTTTCTCTCTTAGGAAAATGAATGATTCAAAACATTTATAGTAATTTTTTAGGTGGACTTTAAATTTGCTATATAACAAAAGGCCAATTAAAAGTAGATTTGCAGTACACTGAGAAAACAGCTTGTTTCTGTATACTCTTGTAACTAATAAGCTATGTTTGAATTATAACGCACACATTTTTATAGTAATTTTTAATGTAAAAATGATGACAAAATTGTAGGCTTCCCATTTCTGCATGTTACAAAAGACAAGTGCATGGTGTGATACATGCTTTAAGGAAGAGGAGATGGGGAGGAAGTAAGCTAGGCCTAATGGATGTAAGGACTGGTGACTCCGAGTGAGGCACAGAAACAGCTGTATCTTAGGTGTTTGGGAAAGGTACAGGGCCAAACTGGAGCTGAAAAGCTGAGTTTTATGTTCAGTGGTTTAGTACTGTGAAAGACTGATCAAACCCGAGGAATTTGGGAAACTGAGCAAACCAATAAATAATAGTATCTGCCAGGGTCTAGGCACAAAGTGCGTGCTTCCTTCTGCCTAAGATTTAGAGCCTCAAATCATCCCCTAATGATAGAAGCTTACAAATAGTCTTTGAAAGGAGGAATTTCATTCCTTTTAGAAGTTAAGCATTATGTGACAACAGAATAGTCAGAGCTCTTTGCTCAAGGAGTTGAATTCAGTCCCTCTCCAGTCTCTGGGTTCTGTCCTGAACCTCTGCCTTGACCAGCAGTTTCCCATTCTGGGGTTCAAACTGAAGAGTTTCTTATATTCCTCAAAGGAGATCTGAAGGTAACCCCATGGAGGAGACTGGTGACTGGGTAAGCTTGTGTGGTTACAGTGCATGGCCAGCACCTAAGACTGTCTCTGTGGCATTTAGGTTACAACATTACTTATTTGTGTGAGAGTGTCCCATAGAGAAAGTTATGGGAACTGGCCCAGATGATTCACAAAATTGCGTTACTTTGACCTAAAACTTCAGTAGGCTTTTCTGTAAACTCGGGCTTAGCATATATTTTAGTACTAATTAGTAATATTAGTAATAATTTACAATCTGTATAAGTTGTACTTCCACTCTGATTTTGGTTTTATGTGGAAGTATGATATATGGAACTATGAAATCTTGAGCTGCTTTTGAGATACTAATATATAGATAAATATATAAGCAAACCTGAGAAGATACTTTTAAACTTAAGTTTGTCTCATAAGAAATAGAAGAACACTGTATGCCATGATGGGATTGCATGCTAAATCTAAAGTGTTTGGCCTCACTAGGTCTTGGAGAGGATTCTGATGGAGTCAGTGGTAGTTCTTATTTCTAATCCCTAATTATAAGTACCTTCTATCTATGTATGGCCTATAAAAGCATTCCACGTCCTTTCTCGCTTAGCCAGATGAGGAGTGGTATTTAGGTGTATAAGTTCCATATGTAATTTATTTCCACACGTGAATGCAAGCACTGAAACACTTTGTTTAAGATGAGTAGGCAGAGGAACTGAAAAGTTTGGACAGACAGCAAAAATGATAAATTTTATTTAAAATACATTCTGTTAAAATAGAGAATATTTTTGTTTTATTAGAGATTGAACATGATGGTATTGGGTGTCTTATAAATACTGTGAAAGGATTGCTAAAATCCAGGGAAATCCTCTGACAACTCAGGTTCTCTCTTCAATTTACAGCACTCAACTACTTCTGTATTCCAAAAGTCCTCCTGAGGTTCTAGTTTGGGGGCAAGCACCGGCCACATCTTCCCTTCCTGCCCCCTCTGAAAATTGTGCTCTTTTACTTATACCCCAATTTACCCATTGGGTAAATGGCTGTGCATTAAGTTCCTGAAGTTGACACTCCTCTTTCTACCCTATCATGAACTTCCTTTTCCCCGTAAGTGTCTCAGATTCAACCACAACCTTTTTTATTAGGTGGTGAGATATGACATTTGGTGTCTGAAGACGTTAATGAGACAGGTTGAGCTCCTTCAAGCAAATGCACGGAGAAGGGTGAAATGAGGTGTGAATCCAGGCTGAAATTTGGTCTGCTCTAGCTAGGAACCCACAAATTCAGCACATAGTTACAAACAAAAGGGAAAAAATTATTTTCCAAGCATTGGCTTGTCATTTTATATTCACTTTTCTACTTAATTACAAAAAATTCCATAGAAAGGACTTCCAGGAGAGGATGAGAGTGTTTCATCTGTGTAAGGCACTCTGAAGAAGCGGTGTTAGGAGTGAACTCTGTGGCCTGTTCAGTCTATTTAGCAAGCTCTGAGATGTGTAAGTACATTATCTGCAAGGCTGGTAAAGAGCGCTTAGGGAGGATTTGTGGGTCTGTGGGAAGGACAAAGAAAAATGTTTTCTAATAAATTATTCACAATCTCACAATCCCTTTTGGGCAGATTGTTGCTCTGTTTGCCCCAGTGCTTCCCGTCTTTTCTCTCTGCATTCGCATGCACATAGTTTCTCACCTCCAGAGAGCAGCAGAGATCTCAAGCAGGCTGCTGCAGCTAATGGTGGCAATTAATAACTTGTCATAATCCTAAGGATGAAAGGGAGGGCTCACCATCAGCAGTCAGGTCATGGTGCTTCTGTAAAGCAAATGAGGTGCAGGTGTTGTCCAGATTTAAGAGCTTTGCTAGACTGTCAGCACGCTGCGGTGCCAAGCCACAGCCAGAGCATCGCCCTACAGGTACATAACTTACTGGACTAGTTTTCATGCTCCAGGTGCACACACATTATACAGCCTTCCCCCCTCCCCTCCCCCAGTTCATTAGTGCTGAAGAGGAATCCTCTGAACATTTCAATAAATCATAACACAGCACAGTTAATTCCAAACATGTAATTGCAGTTTGCCTATATATTTGCATATACGAGGCAGACCGCTGAAGCTTTGTTTTGCGTTTGTAAACAGAAATGTGTTTGGAAGCGAATGTGTTATCTTTTTCTTTTAATTGAACATTGTAGATAAATAGCAGCTTGGCTACCTAATAGCGGTTTAGGTCCATGTTCTCTATTCAAGCTTGAGAAAATGAAACCTCATTATGCCTTTCGTTAAACAACAAACTACAGAATCACTTATTTCTAGACAGCTCAGTCGGCTTTTCCTCTTTCCATTCCTGTGGGTCAGTTCTGCTTGAAATGAACCAAGTTTACAAATCTCTACTGGTTTGTACACTCCTATTATGCATACTAGGTTATGCATTTGTAACTGTCACACGAGTCAGGGTGATACAGCATTCTCATCTGACCCTATTCATTTAAATGGGTGCGTCTTGTTGACATTGATTCATGTTATAAGTTATATCAATGCATTATAATCCTTTTGTGTCACCCCACTGGTTATTTCTACTAAAATGTTGTGAATAAATGCTGGCAATAATGGTCAGTAGAATTTGAAGCTGTTTTAAGTGCTGTGGAGTCCAGCTGAAGTCCCGGGTCAGTGCATTATGCTTGCTTTTTCTCTGAAAGACAATTAACATGCAAAGTGTCTTATTCTTAGGCATTTGCATGGCAAAGCATCTACCAGCTTATTAATAATTTGGGGCTGTGCATTCCAAATGTATATTGCACTCAACTAAAGGGATAAGTAAACACGATTATGCATGCATGTAGGTCTTTATCAAGGTGTGGTTGATAATGTTTTAAAGCAGAACTATTTCTCATGAAAATAGCTCCTCTTAATAGCCTCTGTCTCTTTATTGTGCTTCTTAGTGAAACATAAATCACTAATATGTTTTCAGCCGCAAACTACTCTCTTTTTCCATTGTATTCACAGATTTAGTGGCATTTCAAATAGATAAACACAAGCAACATCTATCAACACTACAAAAAGGGGGCCTTAATCAAAGCTCCAGGTCCCAGGTCTCAGCATCTCCATTTACCTTGAGATAAATCCATTGGTGTGACCACCACTGCACAGGGTGACAAATCACCCCAGTCAGCTGAGCAGTGCAAGGGCTTATTGGCCTTTCTTTAAGTGGTCTTACCCTTCAATGAAAAGGATGGTGCTTGTCAAGCAGGGCCAGATTAAAGTTAGACAAAAAGAAATGATCTGTTATTAGAAAACTCCGATTGAGAATCACAAAACAGGAAAGAAATATGAATAAGAATTTACAGTGAGGATGCTCCCCCCACCTTTCCTTATCCTCCCCCAAGCAGAAATTAACTTTAATTACTTTCCCAGCTTAGCACATTATGAATGTTGAGACAATGAGGCAGTAACGTTAAAGAAATGTGTGGCTCTGGGAATGTGCCTGTTGGAGAGCAGGAGAAGGGGAGCCTGTGCCTGGTGCATCGCAGGAGGGTTTCCTTCAGGTGTGTGGGGTCACGGGCTGCTTTCGCTGTAGAACTGTTGGCTACTCAGCACAGAACATCTCCAAAGAGATCCATACCATCACCTATTGGAAGGCAGCACGCTCTGGGACCAGATATCTGGAAATGAAAGGATTAGAATTCAAAGGGAAGAGAGCAACAGATATCTAAGCAGAGCCTTAGCTGGGCTGGTCAAGCGCGTGTTGGTGCCAAGGGCAGATTTGAAAGGCTCTTGATGCTTTTGCCGCCACATTCTGACCTTATTTACAATGACACAACTGTGAAAGCATCAAAATCTCTCAAGTTTGGCCCTTAGTATTTTAGCTTACATAGCTCCTAAAAAGAAACTTAACGTTAAGGAAAAAGAGATACAGATAAGCTAAAGTCCCCTGAATGTCATTAAATTATCTCAATTAATAATGGGCAATTCTTCTCTCTGAGAGTACCCACAGCGTCTGTCTCATGTTCTGGTGATCCACAGAAATGTAAGATTGTGTTTTAAAGTCAAAAAATCCCACTTTTACAAAGGAACTGACTGAACAGACAGCAACTGAAAAAATTCAGACCAAACATACCTGGAAAACTGAGCAAATATTTGCCCATCCAATTGGTTTGTTTGCTAAAGACATTCACAGTGCGGGTCCAGTGAGACAGTAAGCAGGAAAAGAAGGAAATGGGTCATGTTTAGTTTTTTTCATAGGGCAAATGTATATGGTTGGGTGGGTGGTTGTGGGGTTTTCTTGGTTTTTTTCCCCCCCCTACCATTGAGATTCATGCATTTAAAATGCACTTGGTTTCTCGTGACTTGACAGACCACTATAGAAAGATTAATTTTCTGTAATCATTTGATTTGATAAATGTCTACACAGCCCAGCGTAAGTTTATTTTCTATTTATCCCGATCCTGAAATTAGTTGCTAAGAGTACTCAAGGGAAGCACTTTAGTAATTACAAATAGGTCTTGACAACAGACATTTAAAATTGTAAAAATTTAAAATGGTTGTATTTCACATCAGAACATAAAATTGCAGTGGTAGGGAAACACAAAGGAAGTGTATTCCATTTTCTTATCCATAGTCCTGTGTGTAAATAGACATGGCATTTGCAGGCAAAAAATTCAATAGCATTAGTGCTTCATTATTTTACTTTTTTAAGGTGTAGACAGTAAGAGATAGAGAAATTAAGGGACTTGCACAAGATCACAGCAGACGCAAGAAGTAGAGGTAGAGAAAAGTCAAGGTTTCCCAACTCCTCAAGTGAAGAGAGCAACTGTGCTATGCCAATTTATGTAGTAATGCAAAATTCATGTTTGTATTGGTACTTAAAAGCTGCATCCAAAGCCCAGAGAAACCATGAGGGATGAAAGACTTGGTCCATGATTACTTTATGGCAAAATTGCTTGTCTTCATATTCATCAGCAAGGTGGGCTTGTGCCACAGAAACAAGGAGCGGGTGCTAGTGCTGCATCAGTGGGTGCTATCAGAAGGCCCGCTGAGATACGCCAGGTTGTAAAAGGCTTTGAAGAGGCGCAGTATGTTATGGAGGTTGAGAATTGTTGACCATAATCCTTAGGTGATTTTTGCAGCAGGCAAAGGTGGATTGAGGCCCCAAATCATCTCAGGGCTACAAAGATGATTAGGGTTCTAGAACATCTCTCTTACAAGGAAGGGCTGAGAAACTTGGTTCTTTTTAGTCTGGAGAAGACTGAGGGGGGAATCTGATGAACACCTATAAATATTTAAAGAGTGGGTGTCACGAGGATGGGGCCAGTCTTTTTTCAGTGGTGCCCAGTGACACAACAAGAGGTAACGGGCACAGACTTGAACGTAAGAAGTTCCATCTGAACATGAGCAGGAACTTCTTTCCTGTGAGGGTGGCAGAGCCCTGGAAGTGGCTGCCCAGAGAGGTGGTGGAGTCTCTGTCACTGGAGACATTCAAAACCCACCTGGACATGTTCCTGTGCAACCTGCTCTGGGTGGACCTGCTTTGGCAGGGGATTGGACTAGATGATCTCTGGAGGTCCCTTCCAACCCCATATTATTCTGTGATTCTGATTTTTCCTTCCTGGACAAGCCCTGTGCCAGCCCCAAGGAGCCCTGGCCAGGCCACGTAGTCTTCAGCTGTACATCCAGTGCTGATGGTTGGGAGGAAGAGGACCAGTTGCACAGGGACTGCTGCACTGGTTATTGCTGAGAGGCTTTTTATGCTGTTTATGAGGCACCTACACCAAAAGGCACAGCACAGACAATTAAAAAGTATAATCTTTAAATGCCTTTTAAAGAGAATGCAGTCACAGTTACCGTCGTAGTCCAGATATAATAAAATATCTCTTTAAAGATACCAGTTGTGTAGATATAAAATATCAAGTAATGCTCAGAAGTTAAGGGAACATAATAATTATCTGATAAAATGTCTAATATACATAGACATAGCCTTAAACTGCCATGGTGATTGCACAGTAATTTAATATAAATTGATTAAGTACATTTTTACTGATGCTTAAAGAGTAGTCATAGCATGGGAAATGATGTTTTGTTATCAGCGGTTACTAAATATACAGAATTTGCTGGAAAAAATCCAAGTGTTAGCTTTTAGGCACATTATTTAAATGGTATGCAGCTGCTGTTTCTGCACTCCAGGTTGAACACAATTACCAAACACCTGATATTCATTGCAAAAACAGGCATAATAACTTCTTCTTTCTCCACTGACCAAGATATTCGGCGCAATAGTGTGGTTATTGATAGGTCTCAATCACTCTTGATGCTGGATCTTATATATCATCGCAGTTCTCTTTTCTGAACAGCAATTACCTGTTCCCAGCCCTGCCACCGTTTCATCCAGGACTCTCCTTCCCCAGGTAGGAACTACCTGTGCCACATCACTGATGTGCTGCTCCCAGAGAGGTGTGCCTGATGGCTGAGCTGCTCTTGACACACTAAACTAATTGACACAGAGAAGGGGTTGAGATTCAGGTCCGCATAAGCGCAGAGAAGAGAAATTGCCTTTGAAAACGTGTGTTTATCCCTCTGACCCTGAGTCTTGTGGGGCGAGTCAGCAAGTGCTGCAGTGGAGTGGTTTGGGAACAGCTGGCAAAACAGGGGAGGAGTGAGAAGGGCTTTAAATCATTAACTACAAAAAGTGAGGCTAACAAGACACAGATGGAATGTATCCATTTGGCTTTCTTGGGCCTGGCTATTAGACCGTCTTTTGTTCAAACTATTGTGTTCAGCCAACACATGTAAGTCCACAGCTCATGCAGTGGCAAGTCTGGAGGTGTCCAGTGTAAGAGCTTGTCCCACAACCATTTCAGAAACCAGTGGGTTCTGCCAACCATAAGGGCTTCGCACACTGGGATGCAATAGAAAAGCAGAGTTGTTCCTGATTTTAAAAGAAAAACAGTTGCTTTCACCAGTGTAAACAGAGGAGAATCCTCACATTCCTCATTCACGTAGGAAGAAATCTTTTACCTTGTGGGATGATTAAAGGTAACATCTTGTTTGAGGCAGAGATACTGAAGTAAAGATCATGCCAATTTATATCTCCCAGTCTGTAAGAAAAATCTTGTTGATCTGCAAATAAGTAACCCCCGGACTAGCATAATCTGCCAGATCATTAGGTTATTTTCTATTATGAAAATGGCATGAATATTATTAAAATGTAACTGTAACTATTTATGCTGATAGAAAAACCACCATTGTTGTTATTATTTTTATTATAATACCTTAGAAGAGATGCCAGATAATTGCAAGATTCAATAGGTAAAGAGGGGAATTTTTCTGGAGCTACCAGTTCTGAATACAAACCACCAAGTGTAAGGATTTTTTCAAATCTGAAAAGTCAGTATTTCTCTTTTGAAGAAGAGAACATATTCTCTTTTAAATCTTTAAAGATCATCTGTTCTGCAATGCCTGCAAATCATTACTGTTTCATACTGGTTTGCCAAGCGAAGAGTTCAGCTATCCATTTTTCTGCTGAACTCTTTCCATCTTAGCTCATACCCTCACCTTCTGTTCTTGCTTGTGTCATTCACCCCAGTATTCTGCTGCATGAACTGGCCCCCTCTGTGTATCAAGGACACAACCTGGTAGCAAAAGTGGAGTTTACTAATGGAAAACAAAGTAACAATAATTGCAAATCTTGTATTGTGAAGCACAGGGTTTGATTCAATGGCCCTTTCTGAACTAAGCGTGAAGAGGGTGGAGATTTTCGCAGACATAATCTCAGACACAAACAAAACAGGAACACATGAAGAAAATGCCACTTCTCTGAAAACAGCCCTAGGTTTCTGAACTGTTGAAGTACATATTGCTTCAAAGACAGAGCCATAGCAATTAGGAATGCTGACTGGATGGAATAAGTCAGGTATTTTAAGTTTATGGGTAAAATAAATGATCGTTCTTTATATAAAATCCTAGAGAAGGCCAGTTTCTCTAAATGTTGACTCTTAAGTTACACCCAGCTGCTTTGAAACGGAATTAAGCATTTTTAGGAGTTATAGTAACAAAACTTATTTAATTTATTTTAAACAATTACACGAAAAACTTCTTAGCATAGCCGCTGATTCATATCCATAGTTCTATGCAGCACAAACTATATTGTTTAAGCACTGTGCAAGTAATACAAGAGCAGGCAACAGCATATGGATATAGTCCCAATGGCTTAGAAGGTCTCTCTGGCAAAAAGCTGGGCAGAAAAACCCCAGGATGGGAGGTGATTTGAGATGAATAGATCTTCAACACATACAAACTGTGAAATTCAAGAGATGCAACACAGCACAGCATTAAATGTCACCGTGATGGTTACCCACCATGAAAGGAAGGTGTAAAATACGTTGGTTTGCTGATGCGTGTTATCAGTCTGGGTGTGCGCATTCTGCAAAGAAGAAGGAGTAGCCCCCACAAAATGTGCAGGCAGAAGAGCCGGTATGATGGGACTTGATGGCCTCCTGACTGGGTTGGTTTGTACATGGCACAGTGGTCATAAGTCTGAACATAAGGGTGAGCAACCAGGATAGATGCTGGCACAGACGATGCACTGTGCGTATTGGAGAAGATCTGACACTTTTGGGACTAAAAGCATTTCTAGGGCACATGACACTGGAGAAAGCTCTGTGTGTGCAAGCAAGAGACATAAAAAGAGTGAGATTTCTGTGGTGAATCTGAGAAGAGCATAGAACTAAGTATAGAGCAGCGACATACTCTGCTGGGTGAGTAAATCCTGTCATGAGCAGTGCCTGATGTTTCACTTCTCCTTCTGGATTGTTTTTTTTCCAAAAGGAGAACAATTAGGACTTGTCTGTCTCTAAGGGTCTTTTGCCAGATAAACAAATCTGAGAGACCAGAGTCATAAATATCCACTTGGTATTGGATGTGAGTCACTAAAGCGAGAATTTTCAGGCTTTTAACTCCCTAGGGTTTTTAGTTTCTTTCTGTGTGAAATGGGGGCTAAAATCTCACCTCTCTGACTGGTGAGTCCTGTTTGTAAAGTGCTGTGATCTTAAAGGTCTTTTCCAACCTAAGTGATTCTATGATTCTATGGAAATTAACATGCAGTTGATTAGCAGAATGTTGTATTACAAATAGGAGTATTGAGGAGAATCTCATAGTTAACCTATTTTTTTATTTAACCTGTAAAATTTTTCTGTTAGATCTGAATTTCAGTTTCTTCCAAATCAGGACAACTTATTTTCTTCACTTAAGCACTTTGTTGGCTCTTTGAATGGTGTTGAATTTTACCAGCAGACTGTTCCATCTGTTACTGAAAATCACAGAGAGGTTCTCAATGACCGCTTGAGTCCAGAATTTCTTATTCTTATGATTTCTTTACTACAATATCCCATCCAAGATGTGTTAACAAGTGCTCTATGTTCTGCCTGGCTGAGTCACTGCTTTTTAGTGGAGCTCTTTGCAATGCAAGCAACAGAAACATCAGGGAAATCAATATGGCTTTTAACCCGGCTATCAAAAGTGTTGGAGATATTTAGGTCATTAAAAGGCAGTGGACACAAGTAAAAACCTATATCTCACATCATTAGCAGTAAAGATGCTGTTTAGTTTTATTTGCTATATCACACAACATATATAAACTGCCCAGGAGATTAGAGAGGTGTGGAAAACTGGTTCAGCAAAAATCCAGTGAGGAGACAAAGTCAAAGAATGGCCAAGTTTCTGTGATCTCAGTGCTCAGTGCAAACTTGTTTTATTGAATTTTACTTTTATATGCCATATTAACATTTCATTTGCATACAGATTGCACTCCCATCTTTACTCTAAAACCGCACAGTCAGCAGTTCTCTTCCAAAGACAAGGTGTGGTGCAGCAGTGTTTTAAAATACTCTTGTTAAATTTTAAAGCAAGATGTTTAAGCTTTTGGTCAATCTGCTTGGTCAGTTATCATATATATCCCTCTTTTCCTTCACAACATAGTGATAGCTGGGGATTTGATTTAACTTATTCCTTTTAGGATTGTTTGAATGCTCACAAATGAGGCACAAGCATCTAAATACTTCAGCTACTCCATGCAGAGACTCCTTAGGAAATCCACTGCTCTTCACATCAGGTTTCCCTGCCTTGCTAATATTCCTGCAATTCTAACTGTGAAAGCAGCGGCACAGGTAAAGCACTGCCAGTGCAGTGGTTTTGTCCCAGTGTTGTATTTACTAGAGGAGGTAAACACTTCATCTCTTACTGTTGTTTCCTGTGGTAGAATTGTATTAGACTCACACAGAGAGAAAACAGACAGTGCTGAGCAGAATAATATGTAAATACATCCAGCAGAAGTACCTACATGCACTGTGGTAGCTGCATATGTGATAGATTACCATAACACAGGTTTTTCTCCATGAACATACATAATTCCCAGCTGCCCTAGTATTTTTTTCACCAGCCTGTGATTTTTGAGTTTCAATAATTCTGTTCTGAGGCTAAACAAATAAATACACCTTCCAGACATTAGAGAGAACATGACAGAAATTACAGTGTAGTATTAACAGTTGGTATTTGCCATGCTAGAATAATAGAGATGATAGTGATAATACATAAATACATATCGTGGATATTATTTGGCAACTGTTGATGGTGTAACCATCCTTCTGGGATTATGCAGAGATGCCGTGTTTTGTGAAAACACCAGAATTTTTGATTGTCATAATTAGTGTTGGCAGTTAGCAATGCAAGCCATCATGTCTCCTAATGTCAGTAAACAGAAAAAGCAAATGATAGGAACATTTTAAGGATATCGAAATTTTAGAGCTACATCCCCAAAATCTGAGTCTCTGAAGGCTCAGTTGGGCCTTGTGCTTAGCAAGTAGCATATAGTTATGCTAAATGCACCCTGCTCTTGGCTGTGAGCCAGGTCCCTGCTATTGCCCTTCCAATGTGGCATCAGGGTTTCACATCCAGGATAACAAACCAACTGCTAATGGTAGTAATTAGGAGCCTTGAGGGTGATTTATACCTTTTGTCACTGTTCAAGCAGTCTAAGTGCTGAGGTTTGCAAAGATAACAATTATTGGTACAGGTGATGATCCTTTCATCAGTCGGCCCAACAGCAAGATAGACTTCTGGTTCTTAACCATCAGAATTCAGAAGTGGGCTTAGTGAAAACATTCTTGGGGGTGGAGCGAATGTGTCCAGACATTTGGTCTTAATTCAGCTTTGAAAATAAATACATAACCGAAAAGTAACAAAGTAGCAAGATTGTAGAAATGTGGCAGATTGTAACTCTTAAATTGCTGATTATTTACAGATATTGAAAAGTATATGCTATAGTATTTATATACTATGTTATTTATTTACTTTTCAAAGAGTAGAAGTACAGCACTTAAGGGCACTAACTGCTTCTTATCTGAGAATCTCAAATATTAGTGAACTAACTCTGTATTCTCACATTCTTACCTGTAGAGTTAATGGAAACCAGCGGATAAATCTCCCAACACAAGTCTCTACCCAAATTGTCCCTAACGCCACTGTAGTTATTAGAATACCTTGTCATAGTGTACATTTCTCTCAGCTGAGCCTTTTTTTACTCTGAATTATGCTTGTGCAGGCAGTCATTTACTCCCTTCCTTTAAACCTGTATTGCTGAGAGCACCATCACTGCTTGCTTTTGACACAACCAGGATTCCATTTCTAATCTGCTGAGTATTATCTCATGTTTTCATCATCACACGGAGCCTTTCCCTTTTTCCTAAGATCTTAATGCTGATTTCAGTGATGGTCTGGTTTGCCTCTGAACAAGCAGATCAGGGCCTTGAGTTACCCATCGTGTTGAGAGCTGCATGTCCTGAGAAACAGCTTTCCTAACTGTTAGAGTGAAGGAAAACAGTTGTTTTCCAGAAACCCAAAGCTAAAACATGGTTTAAAGATTCTTGCCTTTGCCAAAAAATGAAAATTCTTTGCATTTTGATTTCTTGGCTAATCTTGTTCTGCACAGTGTGCCTGTTTGTGTGCAAGCTTCATTCTGAGAAAAGGCAGAATGACCTCCAGGAAAGAGCAGGGTATGTTTTAGAAAAGGGAGGAAATGTGATAGTCTGGAAGCTTGGAGTACAAGATCCAATCTCTCTCCATGGATGGCAAGAGCATGTCAGACATAATGGAATATTAAGAGAAGGAACCTTTTGCAGGCTCAGGGGACTTCAGTAAGATAGCATTAAAAACTTTACTGCTATTAAATCTTGGGAAGCTGTAGATAATTTTGCTTTAGAGGAGCGTGGCTGCTGGTGTGGTTAAAAATGCTATCGAAAAATCCACTCAGGAGGAATCCCTCAATAAAACAGAAACAATTGGGGCTACATTGGAAGTTCCTGCTAAGGAAAACATCATTTGGCAGAGAAGATTGGAGAGGCTGGAGAGTGACAGGAGCAGTGGAGTTTTAGGACTGCAAACGGGTGCTGAGGGAAATGGTGGAAAGACTATTGAGACTTTATTAACTGCTACATTGGGGATCAGAAATAATACTCCCCACAGATAGAGAAAAAGCCTTTCACAGGCCAGTTAAACATTCTGCATTCACCGCTATGCAGGGAGAGGGAAGAAATCATTCTTTTTCTCTGAAATCCCTCAGATTGGAGTAGCAAAGCAGGTAACCAGCAACAAAGCAAGATTTCCTGGCAGGAAATGTTTTCATAGAGGAGGTTTTATGCTCAAGGAAAATTATGACATGTATAAGTAACAGAGAAACAGAAAATTGGGTCATAGAATTCTTAAAAACTGCCTTCCTTTTTGATTACTGGATAGTTAATGACACCACATCCCTGGATGTCTGGCATTTAGTCACGAGTCTTAGTTTACTGCCCCATCCAGTGCATCTCCCTCACTAAGCAGAAGCAGATCATAGATATGGAAATTGAGAGAAAAATCAGTATGTGGAATCTTTAGAAGAAGACAGAAATATTTGGAGATATTTGGATATTTTTTTACAAAGGTAAGACGTATCTGAAGAAACAAAAGACTGTCTTTTTATCCCTCCAAATATGTGGCACTGATAAATACGCTACTTTTGTTAAAGGACAGCTACACAGAATTATAAATGTACAGCAGTGGTATTGCCCTTTTTATTTGTTTGCTTTTTATTTTAGGAAAATGAGTGCTGTAGCATTACTCAGGCTACAGAACACACCAAATTCGTAACATAAGGGCGACTAAACAAGCTGAGCAGAGCACACCTGTACCCAAATACAAAGAAAGTAACTGAGAAAAACCAGTAGTTGTGATTGTCTGGGACAAAATGCATCTATACTTTCTATAGCTGGGACTGAACACTGAGAGACACAATATAGAGGAGCTCAGAAGGAGAATAGCACCAAACTGGAGCAAAATGCCAGTGTCAGAGGAGGAATTGTCTCTGTTACTCGTAAGTGTATTAATTTTCTTTCTGTTTGTCTACTGTGTAGAGGCTTTTATCAGCTCAGCCCTATTTACCATATATCATCTCTTTCTTCATCACACTCCTAATACACATAGTTACTCCAGCAAAGGTTGGTAGTGTTGGTTGCTTTATCCCAGTGAGTAGCATTGACTGAATCTGCTTTATTCCTACAAAATGTTTCTGGGAAATTCTGATGCTGTAGGAAGCAGAGGGGAGAGAAACACTCAGTGGTGGGAAGCTGTGAGGGAGTTCGGAAGGAAAAACAAGAGTTTTCTAAAAATTTTTTGATGCTGTGCCTTGAATTTGATCTATTCTCTTTGAAAGAAGAAATGTCCTGCTGGTACAGTGGGGTGCGGAGGTTAATTCCTGTGGTTTGTTCTTCTCTGAGATGTTTCTGTTCCTGAAGATCCAAATCTGTTCCATGACTACATCTGTAAGTAGTTTGGGGACTGTCCCCATAAACACTATAATGTTACATGTCTCAGTTAGGTCCCCAGAATCCTTTGAGGTTGGCCAAGGTGGGTCCTCTTTCCTTTGAGACAAAGCTATCCTAAATTCCAGCCTTGGGATCTTGCAAGAACTGTATGTACCTCATAGAATTCTCCTTCCATGACCCACCCAATGAAGATTCCCATGTCTTGTGCACCGGAAAAGCTGCGTACCCAGCTCCTGAGAACTGCACAGAAAATGGTAGAAGCTTTAAATTTTTAGGTTCTTTCAGGCTTCACCAGCCATACTATTGTTCAAGTCTTACTATGGGCAAGGGAAAAAACCCTTCTGCTGTATCAAAAAATAAAAACTAAAGCACAAGGAAAGTTTTATGTACAGAAAGTACATACAGTTTTCAGAAAGTGAAATGGAAAACAGGAGGCAGAAAGTGAATGACAACCACTAAAAGGTCATTTCCACTTTGAAGAACAGAATGGAGTTGTACCAGAAACCAAGAGCATAAAACTTGTGTTACACCCCACCTGCTCCGTCCTCTTCTGTTTGTGCCAGAGTTTTCTTGTTCATGTCATTGCTGAAACTTGTATGATTCGAGTTTTGTTGGAGTGATATTTAGAGGGAAAAAGAGATCCAGTAGTTCTATAGCTTGAATATTGTCACACATACTTCCTGGTAAAAATCATTAGTGTTTTGTTACTGCATAGAAGAGAATAATGTAACCCACGCAAAGCTGCCCTGCTTTCAAGAGGACTTTCACTGTCACATACACAACAGCAGGTGAAATTAAATCAGTTTTCCAACTGCCTTGTCCACTTGGGATCATCGCTTAGACTCGCTGCCCTGTGTGGTTTGATGGATATCAGGAGGAAGAACCAAGAATCTGCTCTTTCAGAGCTATTTTCTTGGCATTTTAGTGGCGAGAATGATCTTCCATTACTTAAGACTGACGACAAAGGTGAGGAAAGAGATAGATTTTTATCAAAAACCTCCTTCAAAGCAAATCTGCTCCTTTTCTACTACAGCTGTGAGATCCATAACATGAAGTACAAGCAAGGGACCCCGTAACAGCTTTAACAAGACCAGCATTTGAAGACTTTCCTTTCTTGAAAGAAACCTACTTTGCTACGGAAACATAAAAAAAAAAAAAAAGAAAGCAATTTTAAGAAAAAGAAAAGTACTTTAATGAATTGCAAATAGACTGTAAATGACTACAGAAAAAACTGATGGTGTGAACAAAGTACATAAAAATCCTGTGTGCATACACTGTTTATAAATCAAGCTCTCACCCACCATACTTGGAAGAGACATCCAAAGGAACGTATCAAATTACATAAAAGGTCAGTGAATGTAAAATACTGAACAGACTGTTATGGGATCATTTTTAATCTTTTTCATCACCTAAAAACTTGCAGGGAGGGGTAAATTATATTAAATGAATTGAAGAAGCTAATGAGAATTTTTGGATTATAATGCCAAAATCAGGAGACATTTTTTTCATTCTGAAGATCTGGCGCTTGCTGGAAGTTCTGTCCAATTACTGAAGACCTTTGGGAAAATTAATTTCCTGCTTAATTTTTTTAATGCACTGCTGGCTTTTAAAAAAAGAAACAAAGTTTGAAAGTATTTATAACATTATTAGAATAGATAGAACTCTCATTGGGTTGTTGCAGAACTCCTTGGAGATGGTGTTAGCACCGTTTTACAGAGGGAAGCCAAGGTTATGGTCACAAGTCCCATCTTATACCTGCATTCTGCTCACTCCAGATAACAGCTGAGGTAGGGAATTTTCAAAGCAATCAAAAGGTAACCGAAAAAAGATATCCCATTTGGGCTTAATATTTTAATTTTTAATTCCTTGAAGCCTCATCTCTATGTTTAGACACAAAAAAGCATGGCTTGATTTCCAGGACCACTGAGTACTCAGTGAGTACTTCTTCCCGTAGGAAGCAGAGGAAATTAATGTAAAGGAGGCTTCCTCTTTCCCTCTATTGTGTTCTTTCTCTGTTTTCTGACTTGTCATCACTAAGAAGAAGAAATTCTTTATTTGAGCTTATGGAAACCCTGGTAAAATTCTAGAGAACTAGGAGGTTTCATGTCTTTATATGTTGGCTTTTGGTTGATGTAGAGCATCTTGAAGATTTCAGTTGGTTTTGGCTTAATCAGAAATTTACTTGGTGTTAGTTCTCTCAGGCCTGCTGGGTAACAGACCCACACTGCCTCTGGTTTTGACACCTCTAATGAACCTTTTTTGGGGGTATGTTTTATATTTTTTAGGAGAGAATTAAAAATAGCTCTTTCATCCCAATACATCCTATTTTTTGTGAGTTTTTTCTTAGTTAAATGTGTCTTGATGTAACATTCTTAACTATTCTGTCACTTTTTGATCACTTGAATGAATAATGCTGTAAAAATCATAGAATCAAAAGTATCTAGTTGCACTCTGATGCATCATCCCTAGGGTTGTGACAAGGTGAGAGATACTACTCACATAGAAGAAAATAGAACTAGTTAAAAAAGTAACCTTCTTCTGTTTGAAGTCTGGATAATCCAAGCCAGGCTCACGATTCAGCATCTCCACTGTGTGATGTTGCCTACCACAAAATCAAGACCTTCACCTAAACTTTGTGACTTAGGTCCATTCTTTCACTAGATTTCTCCTCCTTTTTAGACATCTCTGTAATTTGTCTGCTATTCATCTTGACTTTTCTTATTTTAAAAATTAGCTTAAAGCTAGCTCAAAAAGAAACTCTGGTTTGGTTCTGAGACCATATAGCAGTGTTAATTATAGTCTGGGGGAACACAGACTAGATCCGGATTCCTCTCCAAAGCTTTCCTTCCCTCCACCTCCCCTCCCAGTGATAGAGCATCCATGCAGATTGCTGTAGCCAGTTATCCCGACAGTCCTACAGTGGCACGTCTAGGACAAGACCGACTTGCCAAGCAGTCCTTCTTGAATATGAGCAAGAATATTTTAATTTGGACTTTTCCCAGGAAATTAAATTACTTGTTAGTAAATATTTCTATTGAGGTGTATATTATTTTTGTGGGTGTGTTTTTACACGTATGCATATAGAGAGTTGTATTTGTCTGTATGGATGTCACATATCTTGCACTTACTGCTACTAGCTTTTCATATTTTTTCTCTGGGAACATGCTGTGATAGCTTCAGTATTTCAAAGAGCATGCAATCCAAAATCTGTCAGTAGGAAATATTTCTTTAAGGAAGAAAATGTGGTTTTTGTTAACTTTCTCAATCTCTCATCCATTCAGCTCAGTGTTGAATATATGAGCTGTTGCAGGGCTCGGGGTGGGACTCCAATGACTTCTGTTTATTTCACCATTTGGTAAACAGTGGTTAACAAGAGTGATGGTGAAGCTGTAAAGTTTGAATCCGTATGTGAGGTTCCTTTTGCAACTAGAGTTTTAAAAGTTACAATTCAAACTCCCGATTTATATCCTTCCCTAATGAGTCACTATTCACCTTGCAAGGAAACAACATATATTGTCTTGTCATATTAGTTTTAAGGGATTTTGCATGCCTACAGGAAGACATTTAGGGAGAAGAATTCATGCAATTTCTATAGCATCAAAGCCTTCTTGGGGTTTCCAGGTGACTGAATTCAGATTTATTGTTGGTGAACTTGGTTCCCAGTGATCTATTTAATTCTAAATTAGCATCTCTATTGCAGTGCTTAACTCTTACAGTTTGCTTTCCAAACATACACTAATTTGGTCTCACACCATCTCGCAAACAGGAAGCCGGATAATGAGGTGGGGGATCTTTTCCTTTTTCCTTTTAACTGTACCATTATTAATGCCTGAACTATTCTGAGGCTTTATAACAAAAGGAGACAAAGCCCATCAGTTTATCGGGAGAGAGAAGTGCGTTGAGGCCAGCCCCATCTGAGCCTTCTGAAGTTCAGCTGTTGGCTTCTTGGTGATGACAATCCCAACTTCCACAAAATCCATCTGTCTGCTGCAGTCACTAATAAACTACAATATGCTTCTCTCATTCTTGTCACCAATTCCTTGTTGTTACTTTGCCTTGAACCAAATTTTTATGCATTTTATAAATCCCCTGCTGGACTTCATCTTCTACAGCTTAACAAATAGTTTCTAATGTGAATTTACATCTCTGCTTGGCTGAAGTACAGATACATGAAATATAGACCCCTTTTATTTGTCTGAGTGGTTTGCAGACTGTCTGTAACTGACCCAAAACATTATTCCATGCATGTTATATTGTATGTCTGGTATATGATGAAGAGATGTTTGTAGTGTTTTCAGGTAAAAATCTGATCTTTAGGGATAGATATTGAACTGTGAGAAGTGTTGCTTTCAGTTGGAGAAGTTTTGGTACAACTTGATTGTAAAATACCAGTTCTCTTACAAAAAAATGTGCCTTTTTGGTGTGTCTTAATCCCTTCAGTAAGTTCAAGGTATAATTTTCCCATGTCCTCTTAAACTTCATTCCTGTTTAAAACTTTGAATACCATTAAGGTCATACTTCAAATCCAGTAGCAGCATGGATCTCCATTTTCCTCTCTCTGACTTCTTATAAGAGCAGTAAGTACTATAAAATATTCTGTGCCATTCTAACTAATCACCCCTCTGGCATTCTGAGCAAATGCAGGTTAATGGTGAATCTTTTAATATTTCTATTAATTAAGTATATTATCCTAATAACTCTATTGTCAATTTTTCATTGCTAGGTAATGACTAGAGCTGGGTTAGCTATTCATAACTACTAATGTGTTTAAAGGAAAGTAGGGGTTTTTTGTTTGTTTGTGAATTGCCTGCTGGCAAAGTCTAATTTTTACAAACATATTTGTTATTTGAAATTAATTTAGGGCTGTTCTGTGCAGGCATGATTGAGCAGAGGCATATTCATCAGAGGGTGTCACTTCCTTCTGGTTTGGAAAGGGTCACTTACACAGGTTGTAGAAAAATGGCTGTTGTAGGTCTTTGGTGATAAGAATTAATATTTGAGGTAGAGTTTTCAATGTAACCATTTTATTAAATATGACACGTGTATGTATGGAAATGAGTCCATAGTTGGTGTATTGATATTTTAGATAGTCACTATGACCTCTGCATTTGCTTAAATCCATAACATGAAGTTAAGAGGAGGATCTCTGGGAAGGCTTTAGATTTAAGCACTACAGAGGGGAGGAAGGAGACAGAGTAATTAAATCAGTGACCATAATTCTTATTCTAATAAAGTTTCCCAATTGGATTTGAAAGAAAGGACTCCTGCTACAATTGTACATGTGTTACGGTGCCACCCACCATAATGAGGTGGAAACAGAAATGCAGCCAATTCAACAGGACTTTCAGTTTGATGAGCCCATAGAAAGATCTGAACATAAGGATTGTTTCACAGAATCTGAGCAGCAATGAAGCTGAAAATATCGATTCATAAATTTCCTAGGAAGATGAGAAAAACTATGCAATCATTCTTGAAAAGTTGATGAACGTTTCCATCCAAAAATACAATGCACTAATAGGTGTGTTTGTACAAAAAGATAAAGAGGAACAGAAAGCTTTTAATGCAGCAGCATATGAATACGCAGAGGAAAATGTCCTTAAGGAAACACTAGTATGAGAATTTTACAGGAGGAATTTTAGGAAAAATTGTGACACTTGGTTTGACTTTGAAAAAGGCACAGTCTGGGCGAGTGAAAAGTTACCCCAAGAGTGTGTTGAAAGAGTGATGTCAGGAGATCCGCAGGAATTCCCAAGCGCAAAAAGAAGGCTGTTAAAAAATGCCTTTTCCCAGAATTTAATTTCTCGGTCAGAAATGGAACAGGTAGATGAGGCAAAACAAAAGAGAGGAAGCTGCCTGGAGCCTGAGGCAGTTGTGCCAGAAGCTGAGAATGCGGATGCTGTTATCACCTCAGTAATATAATAATAATAAGATGCCCTAATTGTGGGTGAGAGGACTGTAAAGCACAGCTCCAACGGCTCAGCTGTTACTTGGGCTGGAAACACGAACTCCTCTTGCAAATCAATGGTCCTGAGAACCTGCACTGAAGCCCCTCTGTCCCAGATGCTTTAGACTCACTGGACATGTCAGTCGTTTTTGTCATTTGTTTTCCAGGCTGCCCATGGGGCCTGTTGGAGCTGTGGCTACTGGACATCCCAAACAAACGTTGGGAGAAGCGGTAGGGCTGTGGGTGCAGTGTGAGGGCAATGGCAGAGGTAGGAATCACAGTACTTTCACATTTAAAATTGATTCAAATATAGAAGTAGCTGTGATTTATAAACTTGGAGAAGGTTAGCCTTAATCTCTAGCTAGACATTTTCATTGCCTGAGTAAACTTTGAGCTCATACTAGCTACAGAGGCAGGAATTTGGTATTAATAGAGACACTTGAGGCAGTTTTCGTAACTTAACCACCCACGGTGTCATGGGGCTTTTACAATGGAGCGCTCTGCTAACAGAAATGACTTTGATGCTTAGGACAGCTTAGGTCCTAAGGGACCGTCTGTGCTGACAATTTAGCTGCTTCCCAAACTAAAGGAGGAGTGCAGAAGAAAACTAAAATAAGTCAGAAAAGTATAAGAGAAAATGTGAATATACAGAGTTGTGTACCCCATGGCATTTGCGGAAAGGAAGCATGGATACTGCAAACTTCCATGGAGAATCTTCCTCTGCAGCCCCGGTGCCGTGTAAAGCTCCCAGAGCCCATAGATAAACAGAGATGCTAATAGACAAGTATTTTTACTTTGCTTTACAGACATACCCACAGCAGCTTTTGTATTTTTATAAAAGTATTGGGCATCTAGGCTTTGAGTGAATTTTCCCACAAAACTGTATGCAGAGAATCTTTTCTTAACTGCAACTTCCTTGGAGATCCAAGTAATGTAAATGACTTTAAAAAAGCCAATTAAATGTATGATTGAATGTCAGCCTTTCTGATTGCAGCCTTCATTAAGAAACTGAAAATGTGAGGTATTTTTTTACCTAATATTGAACACAGTTAATTAAAAAGGTAAAGATTACATTTTGCTTCAGTTAATTTGAAATGAAGAAGCCCCATTTAAACAATAAATTTCGGATTTTAGTTATAGCAATTAATAGACCAAATTGTGTACTTAAGGTTTTATTATATTGATTCTAAAATAATTAGATTAGCAAACACATTGCAAATATATTATCTAAAACAAATAACATTATCACTGCACTTCTTATATAGCACAGCAATAAAACATGTAACGCTATAATCTAAAGCAATATCATAAAATTAATAGTCATACAGCATATATTACATTCTTGTGCTAAATGACAAAAGCCAGCATGATGATCATGTGGACAGTTTTATACTGTGGGGCTTGGGAAATGTTTTGGTGTAGTATTTGTAAAATTGAAGACGTCTTTTACCTTTAGCAGGTAATTTTAGTCACATGTGAGTTTACAGGCGTATTTCCAAGCAGCCCTGTTATTAAGCTGCTGGTGTAACCTCATTTTAACTCAGTGTCTCTCAGTCCCTCTCCCACCAAACTTTCTCATTCTTCCTGGCAAAGCAAATTGTAAAGAGCGTTTCAGCAGTCGCCCGAGACATCGGTTTTAAAAGCCTTAAGGCTGTTTGAGAGGCCTTTTAAAAAGCATGACATTCAATCAAAGTTCAGCGAGGAAAGTTTTAATGAATAAACTTGGTAAATTAGAAAGCACCGCAGCAGAGTGATTAACTCTCATTTGTGCATTAGTGTTAAAATTAATTAAAATGTTTAAGCCGTAGGAGGCAGGTTACCTCCTCAAGACCTGGCTTTGCCCTCGGAGTCAGTCTGGATCCAGCAGCGATTCATCTTGCACAAGATGAGAGGAGGGGTAAAAGAAAAGAACAGCCAGGACAAATGTGTTTTCAATGGTTCTTAGCTGCAGGAAGGCCATGGGGACCTCGGTGCAACATTACTGGAGCGTGACATGATAATACAGTAGGTATGTTGGGAGGGGACATTCTTTGGAAAGAAACAGACCCTCCTTTCACACCAATTTCATTTTGACTTGATGTGATAGAACTAATTTTGTTACCAAGAGGCAGGCTGGGTTGTGCTGCAGAGTAAAACAGGCTGCTGGAAATGAGCTCCCTTTTTCTGATTTGTTTAAACTGCTCCGGGTGAACGTAACTTTCTGGGCTGAGTACCATGAAGTATATGATAGAACGATATCATTTTATGCTCATAGCTCTTGCCACCTTTATTAACAGTCTTTTGCTGCATCAAGTAATTACACGAGAAGTTAGCTAAAGTACCTGATATACTAAGGAATAAGGATTATTTTAGTGCTTTGATGGCAATACATGTCAGCAACTGATTTTGTAAGAAATCATAATATTAAATTCCTATAAACTTATTTTCTTTTTAAAATCACTTTATATTAGTTTCTTTAAAGAACCAGGAGCCTGTGTTTCTTCCTGTCCAGACCCATTATGATGTGGTTGTTTAACAAATCTGGGTTGGTTTGGAATTATAAATGACAGCCTATTTTATAAAGGGAAAAGTCTTCTTTGACAGCAGAACAATATCATATGAGTAACAAATGGAAAATTGTGTCAGAGAGCTGAACAGTTGTTTTCACGTATTCACCAAGGGCCAGATAGTAATTTTACATCAGTCAGAATTAAGGATTTTGGAGAAATTCATCTGAAACTGAAAGTATGAAAAATTTCTTCTCAATGAAAATTACCATTATTTGCTGTAGATTTATATTCATAACTTTAAAAACTGTCAGTCTTTCCTATTTTTTTTCTCTATAGATTTCTTGTCAACAAGGGTGTCAGAGGTCAATGTCAGAATGCCCCTCTGGCACCCATTAACTATAACCAGAAAACTTGTTCACTATTGATCTACCATGTCTAAATATCTATTATGTTGGATATAAAAGGTGGTTTCACATCTTTCTAAAACAGATAATTCATAAAGGCCAAAGGGTCAGGCCTAGTGATATATTATTGTTTCACTGTATCAGTGACTACAAGTGCAGAAGGGGAACAGGCCAGGCCAAGTGTCATTGAACTCTTGCGGGTGACAGTTGTGTGTCTCCGCGGACACTGCCCTCCCATTCCCCACCGCAGCCCCTAAATGCTATTTAATGCTGTTTGCGTGGGGGTTTCCTCGGTGTTTTACTCTTTGCTGTGCTGAAAGGAAGGTGCCTGAACGAGTCATGTTTCAAGTTTGTGTTCATGTTGTTGTAGCCAGAGCTCAGATGAATCTGAAATCTAAATGAGAGTCAAGTCTCAATACTCAGACCTCTTCCTTCGGCGATTAAGCGGGCGGTGGTCCAGCTTGCTGTCTGTAGAGCACTTTACACCACGATGGTCACGCCGCCAGGGCTCTGTGTGTGGTGCAATTTGATTATTACAAGAATTGTGCACAAAAGGGCAGAGCCCCCGTGGGTATAAGTTGTCACAGCTCCGTTGACTTCAGTAGAGCGATGACACTTGATGTACACAGAGGATCTGCCCCAGAATACTTGTCAGACTGTGGCCAGAGTTCCAAAATCATGTGTTTTCTGAACAGACACTTGTGTAATATCATATGAATGATTTTGTTTGCTCATATCAACCCATCAAATTTATTGAGGCTCTTTTAATCTCCTCATTATTTAACTATTGAGATGCCTGTGCTTTGCTAAACTCTCAAATGCAGAGCAGAAACAACTGTGAATGTCTTTGTTCTGCTATTCCTAGAGTAGAGCACAGAAGCGCTGTGAGGGTGGAGGACTCAATCCAGGGCTTAGTTGCCCCCCCAAGTCTGGGAATTCAACCTTTGAGACTATGTGGCATTTCCCAGGAGGCACCTATTACTTCTGCAGGATGAGACCCATAACAAGCAAACCCTCTTTGGGAGGCAGCTGATACTATACTCTTTAATGGAGCTTATGGCCTTCTAGCAAGCCCCCAAAATGGTTCATATTCTTCCAGGCTACATTTTTGAAGAAAGTAAATTGAGATGAATCATGCTAAGATGAGATAGTTAAAATGTCAGGCTCCATAAGTTTCAATGCATCCTTATAGCTCTGAACACTAAAATGCAACTGAACATTGGAATAAGGGAAACAAAAGAGAATCAGATAACTGGTTCTTATAGAGGGGAAAAAAGTAATTTCCGTCTGCGCTGCTGCACCATGGAAATCCACATAGTACAGTTTTAGAGCTGTACCTTAAAAAAAACAATTGCAGTTTCTTTTTATCACTGGTCTTGGTTACACATCACTGCCTACACTATGGCACACTAGAATTGCAGAGTTTCCGAGGCAAACAGAACACCACCAGCTTTATTTCTGTTTACAAATGTTACCTGGGGGAAATGTGCCTGTACCTGTTGGATAAATTACAAATCATCAGCACTAAATGTGACCCACAACAGTAACATAGAGGGGAACAGGGAGCGCTGTCTGTACGTATTTGGTATTAGAGAGGAGAAAACTGCCTGTTCAAAATACTGCTGTTTTAATCAGTTAATGAAATCATAGTGCTGTAATGTTTAAACTCGAGCTGTCTGTGTGGTGTTTTCTCAAGCATTTTCTTGACAACAGACACTTCTTCCTTTATGCTTATCATAATATTTACAATTAGTTGAATTTACTATTACTGTTCTGTTACTGTTGAACCTGAGTCACATCATCAGAAATGGGAAATGCAGGCAGATTTGTATGCAAGTGGTTTTCATGGGGTAAAGGCACCGTATCCAGAGAAGGGTTGTGGCTAGTAACATATGGACTACCTCTTAGTCCAAGCCTCGGAAGTGATGTACAGCTGAGTTGACTGAAGGAAACCTTTGGTAAGGACCAATTCCTATTTCTAAGTTGGTACCAAGCTACCGCCTAAATCGCTCTGCCACTACGTCCCTTTTCCGGAGGTTGAGCAGGACAGTTTTTCCTGCCATGGCCAATGAAGTGAAGATTTTCCAGTACCTAAAGGGGGACTATGGGAGAGATGGGGAGGGACTCTATGGGGGAATGTCCTATCACTATAGGACAATGAGTAATGGTTTTAAACTGAAAGAGGGGAGACTTAGATGAGATCTCAGGAAGAAATTATTTGCTGTGAGGGTGGTGAGACACTGGAACAGGTTGCCCGGAGAAGCTGTGGCTGCCCCATCCCTGAAGGGGTTCAAGGCCAGGCTGGATGGGGCTTGAAGCAACCTGGTCAGGTTGGTCAAACCTCCTGGTGGGAGGTGTCCCTGCCCAGGGCAGGCGAGTGGAACTAGATGATCTTTAAGGTCCAACACTAACCATTTTATGATTCTCTGTTTCCAAGATCGGTTACATGGACCCCGTACCGCGCATCTAAACAAATCAGTCTTGGATACCTGCTCACAATGTGGTTGACCTTGACCTGGTCACAAGACCAGTAAAGCCTGTTGCAGGGCTCAGGCCCAAGCCTGTTGTAACTGGATCCCAAACCTGAACCGGGCATGCCAAGGCTTTGGGTTCAGCTGCAAGGATAAAGCCCGACACCAAATAGGGTCAGGAGAAACAACTGCTTTGTAACTGGAGCTTCTCCTGCCTTTCTGGCTGCAACACAGATGGGCCAGAATGAAGGCTATCACTCCTAGTTTATAGCCATTAGCAATCATGATCTCCCTAATATGAAACAGAAATAATGGTATTATTAATAACAATATCAAACTGACACATTATTAGCCTCTACAGATGGCTCTATTCCTCCTAATAATTTTTATTTTTATTTAATGTTTGGAGATGCTGTAAAAAGTGACTAGTGCTTCAAAATGTGACCTCTGTGGGGTTTAAAACCTACTGAATCAGATGAGATATTAAAGCATTCAATGTAATGTATGACTTAAAGCTATGTTTTTAAAACTTTAATAGGAAATGTCTGATGCTTTAGATTACTATTTCTTGAAGTATAGTAGGCTGAAGAATTTGCTTCGGAGGGTCTCTTTATACCCAAGAAGAGCTACGGTGAGAATACGCAGTATGTTCTTCCTTCACCATGCCTCTAAATAGATGTAAAGGAATTAGCGTGTATTAATAATACATCATGTTTCTACTTTGTTTTATACTATTGTACATATGTTCTTACACCATAGTCAACACCATCATATTTAAATATCTCCAAGCAGTTCATTAAAGAAGGTGATTAACATCTGTCATGTGGTTTTTTCCCTCCTCCCGTCTCTGAGGAGAGGAGGATGTTCAGTGGCAGACCTGATTTTGGTAGGGATTTATCGTTTGTATGGGAGGCTTTTTTATTTTGCTGAGGTTTTATTTTATTACACAAAACTACCTATTGGGATAAATGTTTGCAAAGGCAACTCCAAAAAAGGTCTGCTTTGCAGTTGAAGTGAAAGGTGGTGAGATTTAACTTGAGTGAATATGTCAGAAACTCAGCCTGGCATGTGGTGGGAATCCTGCCACATCCTCTCCTGCCCTGGGAGACCTCCCGTGGGAGCGTGAGTGAAGCTCTTGGCTGTGGCTTATGTCTTAGCACTTCAGACCCTCTTGGGCACCCCAGAAATGTTTGGAAGCTAAGGAACAAACAGAATCTGATTTTCACATCGGTGACAGAGGCTGGGTCTCAGGAAAGCTGGGCTGTAGTTATAGACTTCAACATGCCTTCAACAAAGTTCACCCATGGACTAAGCAGCTCCATGGTTAAATACAAATGTGACTAAAACATGGGGAGAAACTGGTCCTTTGGGGAGCCTTTAAGTAAAAACCCTCAGTGGGATGAAACACTTTCTTGCTGTTCCTCATTGTGTATTTCCCTGCAGGAAGGATTTAAATAAATCCATTTGCTGTGTGCCTGGATTTCTGACACACTTTCAGTGAGACAGTAGCATCTCAGGACCAGCAGTAACTAGTATTTTCACTCAGAAATCAGATTACTTACAGCATTTTCCCTTATAGGATCTCCAAGGTTGGAATGATTGGAGTCTCCAGTATAGTAATTTTGCAGCATCAACCTTACTGAGCTAAATCTTCCTCAGTTTCACTTATTCATGGTAGCCATCCAGCAAAAGCACAGAGATTTGTCCAGATTCTAGATCATCTCCGTGAGCTTTCATAGTAACTATAAGACGGTTGGTAGCTTAGTCATAAATTTACCTCTGTCATAATATTTACTAATGCACCTGGCTCACATTAATTGTATTCTGTTTGCTTTTCCAAAGAGAATTTGATGGCTTCTCCTTGACAGTGTGGTTTTGGACCAGCTGGTTTCCGTAGACAAGCCAGTTGTTTTTGTCTCTGTTGAATTTGCATGACCAGCTTCCACCAAGGGAGGGAATTTTGTAGCCAGTTCTTTTTTCGCATTGGGAAGAGATGGGGAGATCTGATCCCTTCCTTGACTTTCCCAGTGAACAAATCCCTGGACTTCGAAGAAGGTTTTCTGTACCTCCAAAAAACTGTATATTGGAGAGCACAGAGGAGAATGAGAAAATAAAGGACAGGGAAAAGGTCTGTGTGTGAACACACACACACACAAACACACAAAGTCTTACAAAGGTCCCAGTGGGGAACCCACACTAAAGGTTAATGCAGCCCCAGGCTGTAATTAGCCTTTTGCACAGAGTCTCCTTGTTGTGGAATCTCTATTTATGAGGGTTTTCAGGGGCAATGAACCACCAGTCCCCTCCCCCAGTGCCCCCAGTAGAGCCCACTGGCAGGAAGCTGGCGAAGCTGCTGGGGTTTGGAAGGAATGCTCAGGAGCGGGGCTTTCCCTCCGATGGCTCTGGGACTCTGGCAGATCCCTTGGAGATCTTAGGGATTTTCAAAGATGAAGAAAAATACATGTAGTTTTCTGAGAGTAAGGGCTAACCTGCCACCCTGATTTAGAAATTCATTGTCAGATCGGTTGGTGACAGTGAATTTGCCTGTTAATCACGTGTATTTGCCACCAGGGAGAAAATTTTCACTGTTGTGTTTTAGTTCACACAAGAAAGGTTCCTCTTCATTGAAGTGAAAGAAATTAAAGGAATTGGAGAGCACAGTAAATATTAACATTCTTACAAACTCAATTTCATGCTGCTTATCCGAGTTCATCTTATAAAAATGTGCTGTCTTGCTTTTTGGCCGTAGCGGGTTGTTGCAAGGTGCAGCGAGGATATATTGCGGTGATCAACTCCTTGGCGGCCGGTGGAGTCACCTCCAAGGGTCATCCCTTCAGCAACTAGTGCATAAAATTACATCGAGATATTTTGTTATGATCTGGGTTTGCAAATCTTGCATGTGTTGAAGTCAATAACACTATTGAATTTTACCAAATGAGTGCCATTCATTTTAAAAATTCAAACAAAATATCTCCTGTAGTGAGTATGACCCATTCAGGAATGTGCCTAAGATCGGTGCAGCTCTAATGAATTCCTGCGGCAGCACGAAGAGGCCAGTATTTAGGAAAAAAAAATAATCATGCAATATAACAATGCGAAAACTAGAAGGGCATCAAACTTCATTTGCTTTGGTTTAGTGATCTCGTGCAGATGCTCCAAGCTCCAAGTGTTTTCTTGGTGCGTGGAGGGAGACGGGGGAATACACGGCCCCACGGCGGAGCCCAGGGTTCTGTTCTATTAGCGCTGAGTGGAATGACATTGGACTGATAAACTGTGATAACGTTTTCAAAAGGCAAATCCCACAATATATTGAAACCTCCGGGGACCGTGTGTAGGTGTTGTCAGCTCCACTGCAGGCACAAAGGCGAACTCCCACCACTGGGATATGTAACAATTTGTAATGCAACAATTAACAGAAATATTGACATAAGTATGTACTCAGCGGGGAGCTGGTATCTCATAGACTCAGTAGAGTGACTGTAACACCACATATACAGTACCACATCAATTCTTAATGTGGGCTCGTCTCCTATATAAATTAGAATGAAAGCATGCATGTACGTATATCTTTAAAGACTACTTGTATGGTGTGACATAAAAAATAAAACTTCCCTTTCAAATCAGTTTTTTCACTTGGTTGTGGGGAAAGTATGTTATAAAAATGCATATTTTTTAACATGAAATACCCGTCAAATTGTATTATCATCATTGCCAATTTAACAACTGGCAAACCGTGTTAAACATAAATCTGCAAAATTATAATTAGGAAAACATTTTGCGAACCATTCTCCTGGGGATTTTGAGGTTAGTGGCATTATAAATGCTGTGGGTTTTATAGAGTGTGTGATTTCCACTCCCCCCCTAAAGCTCGCATGCACATACACACATGCAGTTACCCATCGCCTTCCTCTTGTCCTCTGTCTGCACTAAAGTAAATAAGATATCTGCTCCCATAATGGAAACTCCGCTAGCACTCGGTTAGTGCCTTTTCATGCCAATTAAACACATTTTATACAGTCCTAGTAGATGCTCCAGTGCCTGCGCACTGGACTCCAGTAGAGCTCAACCAAACAACAGCACAGCAAACCTGAGGAGGAATTCTTCATGCAACTTTCCCTTCTTTCTTTGTTTTTAACCGCTAGAAAATTATTCCAATGGAAAACATCCATTCTGAAAGATAAGTGTTTAGAAATATAAATGCAGAATTAACCAACTTATTTGGAGCTGATTACTTTGGTAATAAAGATCTCACTCTGCTTAATTTAAATTAATACCTTCTGCTT